>JAAGEH010000343.1:5893804-5953645 GCA_011751065.1 Lasiurus cinereus | reverse complement strand
AATGGCATTAATTTTCACAAGTTGAGGACTTTATGAGATTTCATCATGAAGTTACCTCATAAATACTGGAGTTGAACATCCCCATCTGAGCCCTCTCTAGGCTCAGATGCCAAACCTCAGGCCAGGAGTTCAGGAGGGGACTTTGAAGAGGGCGTTCTTCATGGGAAGGCCAACACACTGTTGTGGGGCGCTTGAGCTGAACAGAAAGACTCAAAACATTCTCCATTCTCCTCCACCCTCCCGTGAACTCCCAGAGAAAGACAAGAGCCATAAAATGGAGTCTCTCTTCTCCCCTGTTGTAATTGATGAACTTTTGCCCCATCCTGGCCCCTCTCGCCTGTTATAATGGAAGAGCTGCCGTTCATCTTAAGGTTGGTGCAGCTATTCTTGCTTTGTGCCTCTTCTACTTTCTTGGGAATCTCATATCATCAATATACTGTCTTTATCTTGCATAGTCAACTGCTTCCTCTCAAGAAGCACTTTCTCAGTAGTTAAGTAAATTGAAGTTTCTCCTATTAAAAACAAAATACCTTCCTTGACTGGTCCCTTCATCTGTCTCCTACTTCTCCCCTCCTCTTCCTAGTTGCCTACACCAACTGCCTCCATTTCCTCACTTCCTGAATTCTCTCCTCCTCCACTCCTATCCTGACAGTACCACCAACATAGCTCTTGCAAACTCCACCCCATGTTTCTAAATCCAATGGATGCCTTTCAGCCTGCCAAGTTTCTTGACATCTCAGCAGCATTCGACTCTGTTGACTGCTCTCTTTTTCTCTCTGTTTCCTTTTCTTAGGCACCATCACATATACTTGCATGGTTCCCTCCTACCTCAATGGATCTCCTTTGCAGACTCATCTCCCTCCACCTGGTTGTTACATGTTACTCTAGACCCAGCTTTCTCTACCTGAGCGTTATTGATTTTTTTGACCAGAAAACAATTCTGAGCATTATAAAATGCCCAGCAGCATTCCTGGCTTCTATCAGTAGTATCCCCTCCCAGTTGCAACGACAAAACATCTCTAGACATTTCCAAATGTCCCCTGGGTGCAGAGTCCTAGCTGAGAACCACTGCTCTAGACTCAGTCTTAGGCTTTCTCTTTGCTTCAATTTTTCTCTAAGTGTTCTTACCCCTGTCAAACCTCCCATCACCACCTGCATACATATATATCCTCACAACTCCAGATCCAAATATACAGTGGACTTCTTGACCCTCACCCTTGGATGTCTCAAAAGCATCTCAATCCCAGCATGCTCAGAAGGAAATGCAAGTCTCTCTCTCTCTCTCTCTCTCTCTCTCTCTCTCTCTCTCTCTCTCTCACCCAGTTCTCAGGTGGTATTCCCATGTCACCATTCCCACTTCCCCAGGTCAATGGTTTAGATGTCCAGGCACTATCCCCACCCCCACTCCTACTCCCTCATGAAGTCTGGTTGACTTTAATGCCTAGATATTTTCACACTTCATGCATGGTTCTCCATCTTTAGCACCCCCTCGGGGATCCAAGCCATCCCCACAATTCAGAAAGTCGGTCTGGTCTACCTTCATCTACCCTTTCCCTTTCCAGTACATTTTGTACATAGGAGCCTCAGAGAACTTTTACAATGCACATCTGATCATGTCATCCTCCCAATCAAAACCTCATTGGTAAGTTCCTTTTATTCTTCGGATATAGCTAAAACTCTTTAACATGGCCCCGAGGCCCAGCAGGTCTGCCCTTTCCTTACCTCTCTGCTTTCATCCTACTGTCTTTCCCCTCCAAGGCCTTCTTTAATCTGTCACACTGTCCACACTTCCTCTCACCCCCAGGGCCTTTGCATAAGCAGTTCCCTCTGCCTGGAATACCCTTTACTTTCTGCTTCAGATCTCAGCTCTGACTTCCTCTGAGCTTCCAAATTAGATTAAATCCTCCTATTAAAAGCTCCTATGACACCAAGGATCTTTTCCTCAAGCTGTTACCCCAGCTGCCAGTTCTATCCGCGAATGTTTGATTATACCTGTGTTCCGTTTTGAAAGAAGCTCCATGCATCCATGTCTGCTTGGCTCACCAGCTTAACTCCCATGATGGGCACCTAGTAGGTCCTCAAAAGGACTTGTTGAACAAAAACATGTTGGGTAAATGGCCCCGCTGTTTTCAGGATCGAGTTCGAGTGGTGTGCCCTGGCATTTGGGGCTCTCCATCACCTCAAGATCTAAGCGCTCAGTCTAGATAAAGATTAGAGCAGAGACCAAAGGGCAATAGATGCCAAATGGGGAGCAATGATCAGCAGAAGCAGGGAGTCAGAGACAGGAATGGCCAAGAGAATATAGGCCCCCAGGAAGGGTAGTAATCTTGGGGAGACACTGGCCTTCTATGGAGCATGGAAGGGGGTGCAAGCCATTATCTCCTCCTGGTCATTAAGGCAGGGTTACCAGCTGATATCTGGTCTGCTCTGATTTCCCCATTTCTAAGAAATTATCTCTAGGCCGCATGCTTCTCTCCAGCTACCACCCTGTTTCTCTGTTCCTTTCTCTCACCCCTCACATCTAATCCATCAGCAAGTCCTGATGGCTATACTACTAAGATATGAGCCAAATCTCCTCACTGCTCATGATTCCAATGTTTTGATCTGACTCGGCCACCACTGGCTTTTGCTTGGACTCCTCCCTGATCTCCCTGCTTCTACCCTCTCTCCCTGGAATTCATTCCCCATAACAGAAAGGGCCTTTAAACATGGGGGATCAGATCATGGTGCTTCTTCCCACTGCAACTTGTCCTCTCATTGCATTTAGAATAAAAACCAACAACTCACTTTGGCCTGTGAGGCCCTAATGCAGTGTCCCCTGCCAACCTGTATCACCTCATCCCCTCCTCCTCTTAAGCCACCCCAGCCCTCCGTTTCCAGAAGGCAGTCACTATGCTCATTTCCATTCAGGGACATTTGCACTTGCAGTTCCCTCTCCAGAATGTTCCTCTCCTGTCCTTTCTGTGGCCGACTCCTCATCTATCAGGTTTCTGTACAAATGTTGCCCCCCAAACTTCCAAGTATAAGATGAATAAGTTCTGGGGATCTATTGTACAGCATGGTTACTACAGTTAACAATATCTACACTACTAAAAGAGTAACATGCTAATTGACCATGCCTTTGCAATGCCCACCAGCCAATCAGGAGTGAGTATGCAAATTAATCAAACAAAGCTGTCTGGTTAATTTGCATGTGCAGGCACCAAGCAGCTGGGGTAGGGGGGGGCAGGATGCTTGCTATGACAACGATACAGGCTTTCCGCACTACCCCAGCCACTCCAGGCTTCTGGGCAGTGTGGGAAGGCGGAAAGGCAGCTCCAGTCAGAGCAAAGACAGGAAAGGAAAGCCCATTCTTGCATGAATCTTCATGTATCGGGCCTCTAGTTGTTTTATATACTTGATAGTAGATCTTAAATGGTCTCACCACACACACACACACACACACACACACACACACACAATTATGTGAGATGATGGAGGTGTTAACTAACTGTAATGTGGCAATCATTTCGCAATATACACATATATCAAATCATTTCATTGCACACTTTAAACTTCCACAATGTTATACATCAATTGTATCTCAAAAGAAGCTGGGGGGAAAAGTCACCTCCTCAGAGAGCCTACCCCAATGTCCCAACAAAATGAGGTTCTCTGATCACTTTCTTTCACGTCTACTTTTTTTTTTTTACAGCACTTAGCTATCCAAAATGAATTTGTTTAGTTATTTTCTTACATGTTTATTGTGTCTCCAGTATAAATAAACATCACAAGAGAGCGGCAGACCCATCATATTTATAGCTATGTCTCAGCACCTATGGCAGTGCCTGAGCCTAGGCACTCAGTTGGTCGAGTGAGTGAATGAATGAATGATGATGTCTATCACTGCCTCCCTCCCAATGCCCCTTCCCAGAGAATGCCCTTACCTATAAATCCCTCCTGAGAGGGAGACCTCCATAGCCACATGTTCCCAGGGGCCCAAGTGTCCAGTCTCAGAGAATTGGACAAGTGGATTCCTGATATACATTGAAAGAGGCAAATTCTCCAGGCTGGGGTGTTGGAATTGAAACATGGAGGTCAAGGTAATTAAAAGGTACGGGGCCGTGGAGCTAAAGATTCATGGGTGACCAGAGGCTGCAGAAACCCAGAGTCATGGGCAGGCTAGAGTGAGGAGTGCAGAAACAAAGGGTGCTCAGAGCGGGGAGGGGATGGGAAAGTGGAGATTTGCTTCTAAATCCAAAGTAGCCCCAGCCCCACCACCATCCCTCTGCACAGTGTGTTTGTTTATAACTGACCTCTACCCACTAATGTCAGCTGCATGAAAGCAAGCAACTTCTCCATCTTGTCTACCTGGTGCATAGTAGGTGCATAATAGATATTGGCTAACTAAATTGAGAAATGGGTGAATGAATTATCGTTTTCCAGGTCTCTGGAGCCTCAGCTTTTGGATTTTGTGAGCTTCCCTGCATTCATTACATAAAGGTCTTATTTCACTGGGCCATTTTATGGGCCCAGCACACTTCCACTGCACCACTCTGCTTGGCCATTTTAGGTGGCTTTCTATGCCAAACTGACTCTCAGATACCCACCCACTCCTAGGCAGACAGACCAGAACTGTGATGCTTGGAGGCTAATGAGGATAAAGAGAGGTGTCAGGAAAGAGCCCACCAGTGAGAAAGGAAACAAGGTTTTCAAGGGCTGGCTCTCTCAGGGGAGAGCAGGAGAGGAACAGATGAAGCTGGGAGGCTCGAGGTGGGTGTCAGGGTGGGTGTCAGGTCAGACAGGGGGATGAGAGGAAAGGCTGGGAAGCTAGACACAAAGGACCAGGTCCATCTGCATTTCATGTGGTAATAACTATTCTAGTCAATGACAGTGATGCTCCCTCGCATGCACTGGGCTCTTCCTTATGCCAGGAACCACTCTGAGCCATTTCTGAGCACTGGCTGCCCCGATTAGCTCTGATGGGAGGGGGTCTCAACAGGGAAGAATCTCTGCTAGGACAGCCAGGTGAGCAAGGCTCTGTATTCTTGGATGGTGTGGTCCTCTCCACTCTTGTTGGCTTCAAAAATCTCACTTTGCCAGAAGTCCAGGGACTATGAAGAGATTTGGTTATTTGTATCCCAAAATAGTGGCATGTAGGTGTTGGGGCACACAGAGGTTCTGTGACTGTCTGTGAACATCAGTTTTTATCCACGGGCACCTCGGAGCATCATTCTGGACACATATGGAACATCTGGACACATCTGTGACTAGCATGTGTATAGGTGCACGTACCTGTAAACCCAGACGAACGCCAGTGTGCATCAGTGGACAAATGCAAGTGTATGTGCACTGTTGCCCATAGCCATGAGCAGTTCCTTCCGTCAGATACGTTCACAGCACGCTATTCCTGTATACTCGGTACAGTTCATGAGCCCACAAGTCAATCTTGATATTTGTATACCGGACATATTGATGTTTATCTGCCTCTCTCCCTGAGCATTCATGTCCATGTGCCGCCCTATAGCCATGTATGTAAAGGTGCATTGCCTACACCTGCAAACAGCCCTGCCACAGTGTGCCCATCACATAGGTGTACGGCTCCTTAAAAAACTCTTCATGCTGAAACCGGTTTTGCTCAATGGATAGAGCGTCGGCCTGCGGACTGAAAGGTCCCAGGATCGATTCTGGTCAAGGGCATGTTGCAGGCACATCCCCAGTGGGGTGGGCATGCAAGAAGCAGCTGATCCATATCTCTCTCTCATTGATGTTTCTAACTCTCTATCCCTCTCCCTTCCTCTCTGTAACAAATCAATAAAATATATTTTTTTATTTTTTAAGTATATTTTATTGATTTTTTACAGAGAGGAAGAGAGAGGGATAGAGAGTTAGAAACATCGATGAGAGAGAGAGATCGATCAGCCGCCTCCTGCACGCTCGCAACCAGGATACATGCCCTTGACCAGAATTGAACTTGGGACCTTTCAGTCCGCAGGCCGACGCTCTATCCACTGAGCCAAACCGGTTTCGGCAAAATATATTTTTTTAAAAAATACTCTTCTCCACCCTAGCCAGTTTGGCTCAATGGATAGTGTCAGCCTGGGGACTGAAGGGTCCCCAGTTTGATTCTAGTCAAAGGAACATACCTTGGTTGCAAGCTCGATCCCCAGCCCTGGTTGGGGCAGATGTGGGAGGCAACCAATTGATGTGTCTCTCTTACATCGATGTCTCTCTCTCTCTCTGTTTCTCCCTCTCCCTTCCACTTTCTCTAAAAATCAATGGGAAAATATTTTTGAGTGAGTATTAACAACAACAAAAAAGACAAAAAGATAAATAATAATAATCTTGGCCCTCTATGTGCTATTCTGAACAGCCATCAATCCATGTGTTTGTCCACCCAGAAACCACAGATATGTCACACATGTCCACTTACGAACATGCATGCCCCTTCCAGGTCTAATGCTCTACATCTATATGCGTTCGCCTGCCTGTATCTGGAAACATTCCCACACTCCTCTCTGTAGGCAGTGACATCTGTGTACATTCTCCCAGCTGCCCTCTCAGGGCTCCCTGACTAACTCATTAGCATTGCAATTAGCCCTGAAACACTCCTGCGGAATTCATGCTTTACAAATAAGCTTGGGGTCCTGCTGAGGTCACAGGGCACTCACCAGGGCTAATGAAGCCAGCCTCAGCCAGGCCCTGGGGAGGGACGGGGCGGGGAGAATCCCGGCCTCCAGGAATAGCCAGGGAACAGAGCACTCACCAGTGAGCGCACTCCCCTTCCTCGGACTGCACCAAATGTCCCAGCCAGTGCCTGTCTGCAGAACCGAAGTCACATTTCAAGATATTTTGAGTTTACGGCCCCAGCACTGCCTGGCACCACACTAAGGCTGCATCACCAGATCTGTCACCGTGCTAACAGCTGCACCACTGGCCGGGGCACGACACCGAGGGTTCCATCAACAGACGTGTCTTTACACTGAGCGCTGCCTCACCTTGATGGAATCACCGTCAGGGCTGCAGCATCACGCCTGTCTTCATGTGCGGCCTGAATCACCCTCGAGGTCATACTGCGAGGGCTCCGGGCTGAGTATTACACTGAAGGCTTCATAACCAGAAAGTAACCCTTGAAAAGCAATGTTTTCCCTCTGCCTGGTGACTCCTCTGTAGGGGGTGAGGTGCGCTTGCGAGGTCATGGGAAGGGGACTGATAAGTCTATAGCAACCGGGGAAACCGGGGGATCTGAAGCCAGGCACCGAGGGAGGGAGGCCACAGAGGGCAGAGGGGCAGACAAGAGCTGGAACCCAACCCTTCTCGTTCACCAGTGCTGAGTGGCTGGGGCTGGGGGTCTAGCCAGCTCCTCCTGGAAGCTGCAGACATTCTCATGCCTCCAGGCTCCTGGCCAGGAGACCTACCAGACATACCTGGCCGTGCCCTCAAGGAGAGATGGTCCCGACACACGTGGGCGTGCTGGGCTCAGACATTTTCCGGAGAGACAGGCTCGGACCTGCGCCAACATGTCCCACGTGCTCAGACAAGCCCAGTGGCCATCGGACTCTCCCTATCCAAAGCGGCATGCCTGCCACAGAGACACGCCAGGCATGTTCAAACGTGCCACCATCTACCCTGACACACAGGGCAGGCTCCATGTACAGGCACCCGCCCCGGCCCGCTCTGAGTCTATACCCATGCGGCCACCTTGCCCTTCCGGATGGATTGATGGGGCGCGGGAGAAAGGCTGTTATAAATTAAACATCGAGACAGCCATCCACTCACTGGCTGCTTCTCTCCCAGGAGGCTGCGGGGCGACAGGGTGGAGGAGAGGGCAGGGGAAGAGTGGCTCGCTTAATTAATTAGTTCTAATTGAGACATCTTTGTAAATATCTCTTTATGGAAAGACAGGAGCCCGTCGTTTCCTGGGAATTTGCCATCTCTACTCGCCTCCCGCCCCTGAGTAGCGCAGAAATGACAAGAGGCAGACAGAACCGTCCGAAAGGCTGCTTGAACCTCAGCTGTGCTTCCGATAATGGCAGTGGCGACGCTCAGAGATGCAAGAGATCCAGGCAGAGTGGTGGGCGGAGAGACCGTGATGCAGGCAGGAGAGAGGGGGAAACGGAACCCCCGTTCCGGGGCAGGAGGCAGAACAACAGGAGCCCAGAGACAGTGACACAGGCAGAGACTCAGGAAGAGGGAGCCCAGGCGACGAAACTTCACAACAGGGAGGGCCAGACGTGCAGACAGGTGGACCCACGGCTGGGCAGACAGACCTCCCTCCGCCTTCTCCCGGTCTCCCGTCTCCTGGGCAAACCAGCCACTGCGGCAGCAGCAACAATCACGCCTGATTCCTTCTGGCCCTGCCGCCCTCCCCTTTGCTCTCCCTCCCCCATCGCTCCTGCAATCATCTCCCTTGTTCAAAATGAGCTTCTGCAGCTGCAGCCCAGACAGCTGTTCCATCCTGGAGCCAGCACAGGGGCAGGGTGGCTGGATCCTAGAGGGGCATATGTCCTCCTGCGGCAGGGGGGAATGGGGATGAGGGAGAAGGAGAGGAGGCTACTGGATACCCCAAGAGTCCAACACCCTTCAAGGGCTCAGTGATGGTCGGGCTCAGTCTGTCTCCTGCATCCTGCCCAGCACTCCTCACAGGTCCTGGCTCCGTCCTGGCTCCAGGGCTTTCTCAGGTCTGAGAATTCTAGCCTCTCCCCGACCCCCCTGTCAGGGTCGTGGACATGAGACAAGACTGGCGACATGAAAACGGACTCTCAGAGAGAGAAAGACAGAGACAGACAGACAGACTGAGAGACAGGGACACCAAGAGACAAGAGAGAATCAGAGTCGAAAGAGACAGAGACACACGGACAGAGCGGACAAAATAGACTCAGATAGAGAAAAGAGACAAGACAGAGATGGGAGAAAGACCTTATGACAGAGACAGACAGCAGGCAAAGAGATAATCATCAATATTCACTCAACAAACATCTATTACATGCCTGCTGTGTGTTATGAATACACAGCTAGAGAAGGAATAAAGACAGTTAATGGAATAAAGACGAGAGAGAGAGAGAGAGAGAGAGAGAGAGAGAGAGAGAGAGAGAGAGAGAGAGAGAGGCTCAAAAGACACAAGAGTTTAAAAATAGAGACGCGTTGGGCTGAGAGAGACGGGGACTGGGAAGGAGCTTGGCACCCCTGGTCTCCCAGGGGGAGACTCTTCCCTTCCACGCGAGAACACATCCAACCCCACATCCGACTCTCAAAGCGCCTGGGCCCCCCAGAGGGCTGCCTTTCTTCCTCGCCCAGCTTCCGGCTGCTCCCTGGCCGAGCTTCACAAAGAGGCATCCATCACCAGGGCCAGAGGTGGGAGGAGGCTGGGGGCCAGCGCCTCCTCTGGCAGCCGAGGAAGCAGCGTTTGCCCAGACCCTCTGGCTTGAAAGCTGCCTGTGGTCTGACTGGGTGGGCGACGGCCACACCTCAAGCCATTTCTATAGGTGTTGGCATCACACTTGGGGTGGATTGGGTCCTGGGTGGTGGTCACCTAATGGGTTAAGGCTCCTTCCTACCTTCCCAGATCCTCAAACACCCGGCGCCCCCCACCCCACCCCTGCCCCCTGCTGTCCCGCTCCAACACCTTCACAAACCGCCTCCTCCCCACCCCCACCCCCACGCCCTTCTCTTGGCCTCTCTCCCTCCACCTTACCCGCTCTGCCTTTGCTTTATTCATCCTTCATGTCTCAGGGCAAATGTCATCTCCTCGGGGAAGCCTTCCCTGACCGCCCCTCCCCAATCGCATGCCCTCGTGGCTCTGCACCAGCTCCTTCCTTGCCCTCATCAAACTGCAATTATACAGCCGTTCGCGCGGTTCCATGTCGCCTGTGCCTCCCTACAGAGCTTTGCGAGGCGGAGACTGAGCCTCTCCCTTTCGCTGCTTTGTCCCCAGCCCCACCCAGGACTCCGCAGGTGAGGGGCTCACCCTGCTCCCTGGGGATGACTGCCCTGCTCCTTGGTGGCAACACTACTCCAGACCTTTATGTGGGAAGTTGGCAACGTGCACCCTTTCTGGACACTCGTTCAAACCAGGACACGTGAAAAACTGCCCTGAGAAACAGGCCTTTCCGAGCCCTGGGAGAAGAGGCGGGTCACAGGACTACGCTTCCAGATTCGCGGGTGTCAGGGAGGAGGGGGGACTCCGGGGCCGTGGTCTCCCCGGGCAGAACCGGGACCATTCAGAAAGCACCAAGCGCTTGAACTGAGATGTTCCCGGTGATAAGCAAGAGGGGCAAAGATTTTGCTCACATGGCATTTCCAATTCTGATGGTGGTAAACAAACAATTACTATGATGATTTCCGATCATTAGGAGTGCTGGGCAGAAAATAGAACAGGTCCGCATAATAGCGCGGGGACGTTTCAGCGGAGGCAGGCAGGGACATCTTTCTGAGGAGGTGACATTGGGGCTGGGCCCTGAGCGGGGGAGAAGGAGCTGGCTAGAGGGAGGGTTATAGGAAGGGTGTTCCCAGAGGGTGGCCCGGCAAGTGCAAAGTTCCAGGGGCGGGAACAAGAAGAGTGTAGAATCCGGCCAGTGTTGCTCAATGGTTGAGGGTGGACCCAGGAACCAGGAGGTCAGAGTTCAATTTCAGGTCAGGGCATATGCCCGGGTTGTGGGCTCAATCCCCAGTAGGGGGTGTGCTGGAGGCAGCCGATAAATGATTCTCTCTCATCGTTGATGTTTCCATCTGTCTCTCCCTCTCCTTTCTTCTCTCGGAAATCAATAAAAACATTTTAAACAGAGAAGAACAATGTGGAGGGATAGTTGAGAGGTCCAAGATCTGAGATTCAGACAGGTAGGGTCTTGTGATAGCAAGAAATAACAACAGCTGAAGCCGGTTTTGCTCAGTGGATAAAGCATCAACCTGCGGACTGAAAGGTTCCAGGTTAGATTCCTGTCAGGGGCATGTACCTTGGTTGCGGGCACATACCTAGTAGGAGGCATGCAGGAGGCAGCTGATCCATGTCTCTCTCTCTCATCGATGTTTCTAACTCTCTATCCCTCTCCCTTCCTCTCTGTAAAAAATCAATAAAACATATTTTAAAAATAAATAAAAAGTATAGACTCTTTAAAAAACATATACCCACAATACCACTATAATGCCTATAAAATTTAAAAAAGAAAGAAAGAACAACAGATAACTTTTATAGGCACCTTCCGTCTGTCGGGCACACTGCTAAGCACAATGCTACAAGGTACATCTGGCTATCATCCCCATTTTATGGATGGAGAAACTGAGGCTTCGCAAGTTGGGCCAGGGTAAGGAGTTTAGATTTTGTGCAAGTGAGGTAGGCAAAAGTTAAAAGGAGGCAGATTTCACACTCACAGTCTTGAAGTAATTTCCAATAATTAGGTCTCTTGAAAAAATGCAACGGGCAGCCTCATATTAATTCCTGACCCCTATGCCCTCCAAGGCTCCATCTTTGACACTCAAGATGAAGTACAGGCACCTCAAGCAAAATCCCTTTGTGACATAGGCCCTCCTGACCACTTCCATGCGGGCCACTTCCACACTCCTCCCAACCTGGCGTTAAGTCTCCGCCCACTCGGAACTGCCTCTGAGCCTCTGAGCCTCTGTCCATGCTGTTCCTTCTACCTGGGATGTCCTTGTTCTGTCTTCATGTGGCCATTTCCTTAAGGACACAGCGTGGGCATCATCACCTCCAGGAAACCTCCACGGCACCCCAGCCGGTACCAGCACCCCTCCGCTGCCCCAAACACTCCAAAACATCACTAGCATCTCTGTTGATGAGACTGTGATGTGACTGAAGTAGGGGGCACAGTTCATTTTTATATTCCAGAGTCTAGAGCCCTTCCCTATAATAAGGTAGGTGTTTAATAAATATTTCCTCACACTTTGAGCTGTGTGAGCAAAAGCTGTGAGTCCACAACGGGGAGCAGGTGAATGTGGCAGGTGTGGTCGAATCCACAGTCACCTACTTTTCTCCACCTGCCTGGCCCCTGCTCTGGTCCAGTCCCCACCATCACTCACCTGGACCGGCGCAGTCCTCCCAGTTCCCGCCCTCACGTCATGCCCTGCCCTTCCCACCCAGGCCAGAGGGAAACTGAACACCTGAGCCAAGTCCAGCCCTCCTCTGCTCAGAACCCTCCTTAACATCCCATTTATTCACTTACCAAGTATTTCTTTTTTTAAATATATTTTTATTGATTTAAGAGAGGAAGGGAGAGGAAAAGGGATAGAAACATCAAGGATGAGAGGATCATTGATCGGCTGCCTCCTGCACACCCCACACAGGGGACTGAGCCCACAACCCAGGCATGTGCCCTGACCGGGAATCAAACACGGAGCCATGCTGGCCAGGCTTAACAAGTATTTCTCAAACACAAACTGTGTATTAGGCCCTGGGCTAGGCATTGGAGCTACCACAGTCAACAAAAATTGATTTTTTAAAATATCCCTTCCTCAAGTTGCTGACATCATAGTGGGGAGAATCAGACAAAATAAATAAGCCAAATACATAGAGTATATCAGAAGGCTAAAAGAACAACGGAGAAAAGGAAAGCATGAGAGGGGAGGGGATGCATGAGGAGTTTCACATTAAATCTAAAATTCCTACAAGGCTCCCCATCCCAAACGTGATGTGGCTTCTGCAACCTGCCCACCCTCATCTCCTCACACTCTTTCCCCTCCACCTCCCCTCCCTTGCTCACTCTGCTCCAGCCACACTACTTTCCTCACTGTTTCTCCAACATTCCAGACATATTCCCACCTCAGGGCCTTTGCACTTGCTGTTCCCTCTACCTGTAATTCTGTTCCTCTAAGCCCATCTCACTTCCCTCAGATCTCTGCTAAAATGTCGCCTCACAGAGGACACTCAATCTAAAAGTCCCCCTCGTCACTCTCCACTCTGCTTTTGCTGACTGCTGTGTTCCTTCATAGCACACATCAGCACCTGAAACAGTGTACATTTTCCTATATACTTATTTCTCCCCACCCTGCCCTAGAATGTTAGTTCCACGAGGACAAGGATACCTGTCTATTTTGTTCACTGTTGTGTCTTGATACCTAGAATAGGGCCTGGCACATTATAGGAACTTAATGCATATTAACTGAACGAACAAATGAATGAACGAATGAATGAAGACATGCTCTAAGAGAATTCTTGTCACGTAGGATGAATGGAGGAGAGACTGAGTGCAGCAGTACAGTATTTAAGGTTGTTCACACATATTAGGCCATTCCTCTTCACACAGGACATGGTAGGACTACACTTCTTACCTTCTTCGTGGTTAGGCATGCCATGTGACTTGCACTGACCAATGAAATGTGAGCAAAGGTAACATGTGTTACCTTCAGGGCCAGGCTCTAGAGCTGGGGGTGGTGGGGAGGACGGAGGGTTTGCTGGGCTCTCCTTTCCCAGTCTCTGTGATTACATCACCACAGAGCCTCCATCACCCGGGGTCCCTGAGAGACCACCATGGACAGTGCTCTCCAGCCAACAATGGACACGCAGTGCAAGAGAGAAATAAATTCACCGAGACATGGGACTATTTGTCCCTGTAGTGTAACTCGAACTCTCTGGACTCATATAGAGCATCTGGGGTCTTTTCCTCCTCAAAACTGTCAAAAAAAAAAAATAATGGATTCTGCACTTGGGTTCTTCACAGGAAGGTCCTCAGAGAACATTTTGCTGATAGCTGCTCAGCCCCTCCCATTCCTCTCCTGAGAAAGAAGGTCCTCCCGGAGCAGAATAGCCTCCTCCATCTCCCCTTTCTTCCCTCCAGCCTTCAGGATGAGGGAATGGACGAGGACGTAACATATAGGGTGCAGGTAACTCACTTCAGGCCCCGTAATGACAGCGGCCGCTCGCAATGAGGCTGACAGCCTTTAGTCTGGTTCTGGATTTATGACCCCCCAGTGAGGAGCCTTTCCATTGAAGGCTCCCATCCCACAAGCATGGTTTATGGCTGGGAGCTGGCCAAAGATAACAGCGGTGGCAGCTTCCTCCCAGTCCTTTCCAGAGATGGTCTGTAACACCCTCGCTTAGAATCTCTTGGAATGCTAAGTTGCTCCTCTGGATCAGATGGGGCAGGGGAAGCCAGAGACAAGAAGGCCCAGAGAGACTGGGCTCACCAACTCTCACACCTCACAACTGAGGTTCTTTATTAAGCCGAATACCAGCATTCAAACTTCTGCCTTCTAACTGGGGATTCTCACTACCTGTGCTCCTGAACCCATCAGCTTACTTACCCATGGTGGTGCTCCATACCTTCTTACAACTCCTCTTTACTAAGCACCTACTATGTGCCTAGCCACTTCCATTTGTCTTTCCCACTCCTTAGGAAAGTGGATTATTGATTTAAAGACTTCAAAATATTTATTCCAGGCATATTATGTGCTTAGCTACAATGGCAAACAAAGTACCTCCTCCTTACTAAGCACCTACTATGTGCATAATCACTTTGATTTGTTCTTCCTAATCCTTAAAAAAGTGGATTATTGCTTTAAACACTTAAAAAAATATTTATTTCAGGCATATTATGTGCTTAGCTACAATGGCAAACAAAGTACCTCTTCCTTACTGAGCACCTATATCAGCAATGTTCAACTAGTGTGCCGCAAGATTATAAAAACATGCAATACCTGACTATTTACACTGACCTCTTTTCCCTTAGATCCTTAGATTGTCAAATAAAATTAAAAAAAAAATGACAACAGCCAGCACCACAATAGCCGTCAAGCATGAATGAACCAATAGTATACCTTTTATTTTTGTCAGTTCAGCAAAAAATATATTTTTGGTGTGCCGCAGCATTTTAGTAATTAGTTTATATGTGCCATGAGACAAAAAAGGTTGAAAATCGCTAACCTATGTGCACCCAAGCATTTGTTTCCATTTGAAGGCTGAATCCTTGAATCCTTATGAAGATTTGATTGTTGATTCAGCCACTTGACAAATACAGAGTGTCCCTGTATACACACTTTAACAGCTGACAGCTCAATTTTGAAAATGAACTTTATTTTTAATTTTTTTAAAAAATATATATTTTTATTGATTTCAGAAAGGAAGAGAGAGGGAAAGAGACACAACAATGATGAGAGAGATCAGCTGCCTCCTTGCACATCCCCCACTAGGAGTCGAGCCTACAACACCAGCATTGATCTGTGAACCAGAAGATCATGGTTTGATTGAATGGAGGGATACGTGAATACATGGATAGAAAAATACACAGATAGAAGGAGATATGGAGAGACAAATTATGGCTAATGGATGGAGAGGTGGGTGAAGAGATGAATGAAAGAATAAAAAGATAAATGGATGAGTGGATGGATGGATGGATGGATGGATGGAGAGATGGATGGAAAAATAGAGATGGGTGAATGGATAAAGGATGGATGGATGGGTGGAAAGCTGGACAGTAGATCTGTTAACCATGACAATTCTGTGAGGTAAGAATCACCATGCCCATTTTATAGATGAATAAACTACACAGAGGTGAAGTTACTGGCCCAGAATCAAGAGCAAGTCATGGAGCAAGTTGGGAGAAAGTCTGGATTCCACCTAGGTCTATGAGATACTCCTAAGACCCTTCTAGAACACCTTCATGTCATCATTCCCTCCCAGGTCCCGGCTTTCACTCCACAGAGCCCTTCTGGCAAAGCTTAGTGAGACTCAGGGATGGGGTGGGAGAACTATTAGCTTTAACAGGCAATTTCATGGAAGCTTTGATCAAGGTGCTATTAACTACGGATGGGCCCGAGTGGAGACCGGGTCTGTTTGAGCATGCGCGCACACACCCAAACTAATATTTACAGAAAACACATGGTACACAAAGGAATCCACCCACATACATATAATACAAGGTAGGCATAGATACACACTTGCACATATATGCATACTCTTTTGAAGACATACATGTCTACACTTAAAATGCACATAAAACACACATATGTGCATACTTACACAGACACATATGCCCACACAAAATCATAACTCAGAGACCCACTCTTACACACTTACGTACATGTTCCTCATACATAACATATGCTCTCATTTACACACCGTACACTGCACATAACCTATGCACACATTTACAAAAACTCGCACTCCTATGATGGGGGGGGAGAGGAATCTGGCTTCTAATTTCAATGAGACAACATCATCTTTCTTGCCCCTCAGAAGGTAACAACAAGAAGGCTGTCTCATGTATACAAACTCACATGTGCACATGCAATCACACAACACATGCAAATCCACAGTCAGGGACATACAGCTGCAGATACACTCTTAGGTACATCTGCACCTAGACACACTCACTCAGGGACACACTCACACTCGTCCTGGGCCGCACCCTTACACACGAAGATACACTTAAGACCCTCGTGCTGGCAAAGCACATGAACTCTCTCGAAGCCCCCTTTCACACACACCCCCACAGACACACTGAAACTCCTGCAGAGATGGGCACACCAGGGCACACTGTGAGACACACAGGAAGACACTGGTTCACACATTGGCTTCAAGTCTGAGAATCTGGACTGAAAGCCCCCATCTGTGCCAAACCCAGTGCCATTTCTCCCCGGGGGGCTGAGCCAGGCCTGGGCACAGTGCATGGCACCCCCTCTCCGCTTGCCTGAAACCCTTTGGAGCAAAGACCCCTTTTCTTTCATGGAAGGGATAGGAAGAAGCAGCGTGGTAGCCATTGGAAGCTAGACCCGGTTGCTGGCGAAGTTGGGGGGGGAAACCAAGCAGGAGAGGGAGCCCAAGCATCCCAGCTCCATGCAAGGGGAGGAGTCCCGAGAACAGATTGAAGAGGGGAAGGGGTGGGAGGGACATAGCTGGAGGAGGCTGAGGGAAGTTTTCGATGGAGGATGCCTCCTCCCCCCTCCTCAGGACACCAGGACCACCATGATAACCCCCCTCCCTCCCCTCCAGCTCTGTGGCAGGAAAGCTAGCGGATGAAGGTGATAGAGGATAGGATGGCCTGGGGGAGGGGGCAGTACTGGAGCTTCTGGGGGCGGCGTCGGCCCCCGCCCAGGCTGAGACCCTTCTGGGAGGCAAGTTATGGGAATAAATATTGAGCACGTGGTAAGGCAGGTAATGAGGAGGGAGATGCTGGCGGAGGAGGAGGCGGGGTGGGTGGGGGGGGGCGTCGGGAGAGACACACACACACAAAGAGATACAAAGTCAGAGACAGCGCGACAGAGACAGAGAGAGACAGGAACAGAGAAGCAAATCGCAGGCAAAGGAACAGGCAGACAGAGAGGCACGCAGAGAGGCGGCAGGCAGACGCGGGACTAGTCAGAGACACCGACGCAAGCAGGGAGAGAGCCTGCCGGTGGCGGCACTCGCTCGGAGACCCCGGGGCTGCCCCGTTCCGAGGCTGGGTCCCCCAGCCTGCCCTCGGCGCCGCCCCGCGCAGCCCGACCCCGCCGCCTCCACCCCGGGCGGAGCGAGCCTCGCACCGTGCTGCCACTCGGACGCCGCCGCCGCTCGAGGAGGATAAGGAACAGCGGGAACAGCGGCTGAGGGTCCCGGGCCGCCGCCGCTGCGCCCAGCCCCGGCCCCGAGAGGGCGCCCCGGGCCGGGGCCTGGGGCGGGGGTCCCCGGGGGCTGCGGCGGCGGCGGCGGCCCGGGCACCACGCCCCCCGGGAGCGCCCCCCGCGCGGCGGCCACTCACGATTTTCTCGGAGGCGCCGGCGCGGGACACAGTGCCGTTGAGCCCCACGAGGGAGGGCAGCGTCTGCGACATCCAGTTGGTGACCATGGCCATGGTGCTGAGCACGGCCCCGATCTTGAGCAGCGGCACCGACATCGCGCCCCTGCCTCATGCCCCGCGGCCGCCCGCCGCCCGCGCTGCGTCCCTCGCCGCCCAGCCGCCCGGGGCCGCGAGCGCGAGCTGGGTCCGGCCCGCCGGCCGGGGGCTCAGGGACGCGGTGCGGCGCCGCGCGCCGGGCGGGCTCCGCTTATAAAGCGCCGGCTCGGCCCCCGCCCCCTCCCGCGCCTCCGCGCCGGGCACTTCCAGCCGCCGTGACGTCACGGCCGAGGCCCGGGGCCCGGAGCCCGGCGGGGGGCGGGGGCGCCCCGACTGCCCCCCGCCCGCCCGGGGCTGGCCGCCCCCAGCCCGGGCCGCCCCTCCCGGAGAGGTGCCACCTCCGCGCCCGCCCCAGCCGCGTCGCCCCCCTTCCCACCTCCAGCGGGGTTCCCGGGCCCCCCTCGCGCCCAGAATCGCGGGCGCCCGGCCCCCGCGACCACCGCACGCTGGCAGGGGCCCGGAGTCCCAAGTCCCCACTCATCTCCGGTTAGGGCAGCAGCCCCGCTCCCTGAAACCCGGTCACAGGTATGAGAGTCTGGGGGGACGGGAAGGGGGCGGTCAGAATGGTGCGCCCCCGTGAACCCCGCAGCCCAGAGTCTCCTTTTCCTGGGGAAGGGGCTTTCCTGGGACCCGGGCCGCTCCGGGCCGTTTCAGACCCGGGAAGCCGGGAGCGGCGGGTCCGAAGCCAGGAGACGCGGTGACTTGGATAAAGGTGCGGAAATGGGGGTCACTGGGGCAGCGGAGGATTCCCCGGCGCCCCGGGGGCGGCCTGACGCCCGGGTGCCGCGGAGACGGGCAGCCTTTTGCAGACGAGTCCCGGGCGGCTCTCGGGTCACAGCTGGAACTCGGGGTGGGGCGGAAACTGACACCTGGGGACCCTTGTCCGGGCCCCAGACTCCGGGGCCACCCCTTGGGGGAGCCGGGCGTGCAGAGCCCCCACACCTCCCACCCACGCACCAGCCGCCGGCGGGGGCGGCGAGGCTGCGGGGAGGAGCGCCGGCGAGTTTAATTTCCTCTGTTTTCCCCGCACTCACGCCCCCTCCTGGCGTCCCCGCATCACCTCGCGCCGCCGCCGCCCTCAGTCCCGGCCCCGCCGTCTGGAGGCGGCGATGACTCAGGCTTTTGCAAGGTCTCGCCTGGGGAGCAGCCCTGAGCCTGGGGGAGCGTGCCGGCCCGGCCCCCCTTTTCTGAGCTTAGCCACTGGGAGGGGCAGGTTCTGCCGGGTCTGACTTCCGACAAGGGCTTCCCCCGCCTCAGTTTCCTCATCTGCCCAGTGGGTGGTTGTAAGGGCCGTGGAGCGAAGGTGTGTCAAGGGCTCCCGTGTCCTGAGAACCAGTGAAGGATACTGAGCACCCGCGTCCCAGGCACCGTGAACCGCAAACACAATGCCTGCCTGCGGGTCGCTGAACATGCTGTGGGGTGAATCAGACAAGAAGTAAGAAAACAAAAGTAAAATAAGACTTCGGGATTGGGGGAGGAGGGGCAGGGGGCGGGGCAGATAAATAAATTCGGAGTAGACCTTAAGTAGGGTGGTTTGGGGAAAGGGACATTTGAGCAGAGATGTGAAGAAGGTAGGGAGGGAGCCATTGGGATATCTGAGGGAAGAGTTCCGGGCAGCGGGGACAGCAAGTGCAAAGGCCCTGGGCAGGAGCATAAGTAAGGGTTCAAGGACCAGGGAGGAGGCCATTGTGATTGGAGCAGAGTGAGCTGGGGAGGGCGGGAGAGGGGGGGGGATGGTGCTTGTAAAGCATTTTGCAGTGTCTGGGACATGGTGTTTCATAGATAGTAACCGCCGTTCTTTAAATATAGATATATATAAATATATATATTTAATTATACACACACACACACACATATATATATATAATTGATTTCAGAGAGGAAGGGAGAGGGGAAAATAGAAACATCAAAGTTGAGAGAGAATCATTGATCGGCTGCCTCCTGCACACCCCATAATGGAGATCGAGCCCACAACCCAGGTATATGCACCTATTGGGAATCAAACCATGACCTCCTGGTTCATAGGTTGATGCTCAACCACTGAGCCATGCTGGCCGGGCCGCCGTTCTTATTATTGCAACTGATATTGAGCTTTAAAAAAATGAGATGTGTCCTTGCGTACTTGTGCCACAGCTTGCATTTATGAGGGCTGAACACTGCAAATTTGCTTGCTGAGCAGTCCGTTGCAACCTCCCATGAAAAGTACAGTGAGTTTCCTATTTACAGGTGAGGAAACGAGGCTCAGCGAGGAGAGGGGACCAGCTCGGGGTGACCCAGCAGGTAAATGGGGTCCCAGGATTTGAACCCCAGTCTGATTTTAGATGTCATAACCACTGGGCTTCAGCATCCTGGCTGAGAGGATGGAAGCCAATGATAATCTCACTCAGCATTGCTGCTGTAGGAAACGGCCCCAGCTCCTTTCAGCCAAGCTTCTCTAAGGAGTGGCCTTCCCTCACATCTGCCCTTGCTACCTCTACTTCCTCCCACCTTCCCCATCCTTCTAAAACTCCTCTCATCCAAGTGGCTGATGACATTCCAATAGGCCAGCCCCACAGCCTCACACAAGCCTTCACTTAGTCACTCCCATAGGTTAGTCTTCATGGATCATTCCTTCCTTTTTATAATCTCCTGATCATATCAATAGATGAGAAAATTATTTCTTTTAAATATATATATAGTAGCCCTAGTCGGTTTGGCTCAGTGGATAGAGCATAGGCCTGCAGGCTGAAGAGGGTCCCAGGTTTGATTCCCAGTCAGGGCATATGCCCAGGTTGCGGGTCCAACCCCCAGTAGGGGGCATGCAGGAGGCAGCCTATCAATGATTCTCTCTTATCATGGATGTTTCTATCTCTTTATAAATATATTTTTATTAATTTCAGAGAGGAAGGGAGAGGGAGAGAGAGATAGAAACATCCATGATAAGAGAGAATCACTAATAGGGCTGCCTCCTGCATGCCCTCTAATGAGGATCAAGCCCCAACCCAGGCATGTGCCCTGACGGGGAATCGAACCGTGACCTCCTGGTTCATATGTTGATGCTCAACCACTGAGCCACACCGGCTGGGCCATTCCCTCCTTCTTGAAAGTCACTTGTCCCTTGATTTCAGACACTTTATTATTTCTAGGTCTGCCCCCACTTCTCTAGCTGCACCATCACTGTCTCCTGCCTTCTCCATAAATATTTATATTTTCATAGGTCCCCAGCCCCTCTCACTCTGTACACTTAGCCTAGACCATCATGCCAGAGTTTGGGTTCCATCTGGCCTCAGAACCTTAGCTCTTGCTGTCCTTTACCCAGAACATTATTACCACAGATACACATGGTTGGCTCATTTACTTCATTTATATCTCTGTTTTATCATTGAATGGGCAAGACACATTCCCTGCCCTTCTCCAGAAAACTACATTTCCCAGGTTCCCTTGCACATGGGCTGCCTATTAAACTCATCCAATGGGAGGCAACGGAGGGAGATTGGAAAGTGGGGAGGAAGGAAGAAGCCAATGTATTTCTCTTCTCTCCTTCAGCTTGGGGTGGGTGTGGGGTATTCTGACTGGTTGGAGCCAACTCCCACACAAGAGCCCTTTTCTCATCACATCATCCTTTGTCACTTCCCTCTAACAACTTTGTACGTACTGTGGCTTATTGCTGGATTCCCTGATCAGTCCATCAGTTTGGCTTCTCAACTCTTCCATCTCACACTCAACCAATTTCCTGTATTAAATTCCCTCTCTTTGCAACCCTAGAGTCGTTTGTTTCCCTGGCTGGGCTCTGAGTAATATGGCCATTACAGACCTTCCCTGGCCACCTCATCCACACCACTCTCCATCCTTTTGACTGCTCTATTTTTTTGAACAGCATGTGACATTCTATTCTTTATGGTCTGTCTGCTCCATTAGATTTGCCACTTCACAAGTCTGTATTTTTCACGGCTGCATCCCCAAACCTTAGGGCAGTAATTGGCCCAAGAAACTGCTGAATGACTGATTAAATAAATCTACAGCTGGGGCCTCCCAGAGGTATACCTACAGCCCAGATCTCCACTTGGAACTGAGACGCCTGTGCCCATCTGCTTCTTGGACAGCTCCACTTGTGCCTTTCACAGTGGGACTAGAGCAGGTGGCATCCACCAGCACAACCTCAATCAAAAAGGCAGGACTGCCCTGACCAGTGGCTCAGTTGTTGGAGCATCAACCTGTACACCAGAAGGTTGCAGGTGTGATTTCCAGTCAGGGTGCATACCTAGGTTGTGGGTTCAATCTCTGGTCCTAGTCGAGGCATATACTGGAGGCAGCTGATTGATGTTTCTCTCTTATATTAATGTTTCTCTCTCTTTCTCTCTCCCTCCCTTACTTTCTCTCTTTCTAAAATCAATAATAAAAACGTATCTTTGGGTGAGGATTTAAAAAAAAAAAAGGCAGCACCAAGTAGTGGTGATGATGTGACAAAACCAGAACCTATTGCAAGTGGGAGTATAAAATGTTGCAATCACTTTGAGAAACAATTTAGCAATTTCTATAAAAGTTAAACAGAAATTTACCATAAGACCCAACAATTGCATTTACCCAAGAGAAATCAAAACATGTCCATGGAAAGGCTTAAATGTGAATATTCATAGCAGCATTTTTCATAATGATGGAAACCTCCAAATGCCCATTGACTGATGAATGGATAAAACTGGTCCACCCATATGATGGAATGCCATTCAGCCATAAAAAGAAACAAACTACTAATACATTCTACAATATGGATAAGCCTCAAACTATATGGCTAAATGAAAGAGCCTGACAATCACTAATTTCAGGCAGTGTCATAATTTCAGGTGAGAGTGAGGATGGACTGAAATGGGCATGAGGATCTTTTGGGAACAGGGGCAGGAGGGTGATCGAAATGTCCTAAAATTGGATGGAGGTGATGTTTGCACAACTCTGTAAATTTACTAAAAGCCATTGAATTGCATACTCAAACAGATGGATTTTATATTATTTAAATTATACTTAAACTAGAGGCCCGGTGCATGAAATTTATGCAAGGGGGTGGGGGTGTACCTTAGCCCCGCCTGAACCCTCTCCAATCTGGGACCCCTCAAGGAATGTCCGACTGCCTGTTTAGGCATGATCCCATTTACGGGCAGTTGGACATCCCTCTCACAATCCAGGACCTCTGGCTCCCAACCGCTTGCCTGCCTGCCTGCCTGATTACCCCTAACCACTTCTGCCTGCCAGCCTGATCACTCCCTAACCACTCACCTTCCAACCTGATCAACGGCTAACTGCTCCCCTGCAGGCCTGATTGTCCCTAACTGCCCTCCCCTGCTGGCCTGGCCACCCCTAACTACCCTCTCCTGCCAGCCTGGTCACCCCTAACTGCCCTCCCCTGCTGGCCTGGTCCCCCTAGCTATTCTCCCCTGCAAGCCTAGTCCCCCCTAACTGCCCTTTCCTGCAGGCCTGGTTCCTCCCAACTGCCCTCCCCTGCTGGCCTGGTCCCCCTAGCTACTCTCCCCTGCAAGCCTAGTCCCCCCCTAACTACCCTTCCCTGCTGGCCTGGTCCCTCTAACTACTCTCCCCTCCAGGCCTGGTCCCCCCCAACTGCCCTTTCCTGCAGGCCTGGTTCCTCCCAACTGCCCTCCCCTGCAGGCCTGGTTGCCCCCAACTGCCCTCCCTTTCAGGCCTGGTCCCTCCCAACTGCCCCCCCAAAACTGGCCTGATCGACCACAGAAGCCCTCCCCTGCTGGCCATCTTGTGGTGGCCATTTTGTGTGTCATAGTGGTGGTCAATTTGCTCTTTATTATATAGGATAAAACTGTTAAAAGAGGGAATATTCTTAAACTTCCCCTGCAAGGCCCCTTCCCTGGGGTGCCCTGTGCTTGCACTGACATGAGAATGAGTTCTTCCTTAAATTTTGCACCCTATGCTCCTTGCTCCCCAAGAACATAGCCCAGGTGTACCCCTAGTTAGAAACTACAGATCTTTCTTTGTTTTACCCCTTTGTTTTCTCTTCCTACGCCACCAGCCAAGCCAGCAACAATGCGGCTGATTTTGATGAAGAAATATCTCCAGAGAGTGTCCGCCCGCCTCCATCACCATCATCCCTCTAAGCATGGTTTTTGGGAGTGCTGTAGATGGAATGTTTGTTCTTCCAACATTCACATGTTGAAGCCCTAACCCCCAGGGCAATGGCTTTAGGAGGTGAGGTGACGGGAGGTGATTAGGTCATGAGGGTGGAGTCCTCCTGAGCGGGACAGTGCCCTTCTAAAAGAGACCCCAGAGAACTCCCATGCCCTTTCCCCCAGGTGAGGGGGACACAGCAAGCAGACACTGACACTATGGGTGAACCAGGAAGTGGGCTCTCACCAGGCACCATCTCTGCTCGCATCTTCATTTTGGACTTCTCAACTCTCCAGACTGTGCGTGTGTGTGATAGAAATCTATGTTGTTTATAAACCACCCAGTCGGTGGTTTTCTGTTATAGCAGCCTGCGTGCACTAAGACTGGGAGCCATGGAAAGTAATGTTTTTTCCCCTGAGAACTCCCAGGAGGAAAAACATTAACAACTGTCAGAAACAATAACAATTATTGCTAAGGTTCATAATGATGGAAACCTCCAAATGCCCATCAACTGGTGAATGGATAAAACTGGTCCACCCATCTGATGGAAATACGTATCATGTGCTGGGTACTGTTTGCAGTGCTATACATGTAATAACTCATTTAACCCTCAGAATACCACTATGGAGTGGACATGACTGTAATTAAAATGAGGAAATAGAGGCACAGAGATGCTAAGAAACTTTCCCAAAGACCCCCAGGGTTCTATCCCAGACAGACAGGTTTACAAGGTGCTGATTCCATCAGACCTATTCATAGGGGAAAGAATTAATGTTGACCCCTACCTCACATCATCTGCAAAAATCAGTTCCAGGTAAAGGTGAAATGTAAACAATAAAGCTTTTAGAAGAAAATATAGAAGGATGTCTTCATTACTCCGAGGTAGGCAAAGATCACTAAAACTGGACAGGAAACCTTGTCACTAACCTTGAAGGAAAAAAATCATTTGAACTACATTAAAATTTTAAACTTTTATTGATCAAAGATACCTTGAAGAGAATGAAAAGACAAGCCACAGAGTAAGAGGAGGTATCTGCAATCCTATTCCAATAAAGAACTCGTACCTTGATTTTCTATTTGTATAAAATATGTATAGATAGAGATATTCCTGCAAATCAATAAGGAAAAGGCTGACAGCCTAATATAAAAAATGGGCAAAAGACTTGAACAGACATTTCACAAATGGAAATACCTGAGTGGTAAATAAACATGTGCAAAGGTAGTTAGCACTATCAGTCATCAAGAACTGTAAATTAGCCTGGCTGGTGTGGCTCAGTGGTTGAGCATCAACCTATGAACCAGGAGGTCACAGCTCAATTCCAGGTTGGGGCACATGGCCCGGTTGTGGACTTGATCCCCAATAGGGGAGGGGCTTGCAGGAGGCAGCCAATCAATGATCCTCTCTCATTATTAATGTCTCTCTCTCTCTCTCTCTCTCTCTCTCTCTAATCCCTTCTATATTTCCTTCTAAAGAACTGTAAATCAAACTCGTAAAGTGATATCATTGCACACCCATGAGAATGTCTGAAGTGAAAAAGAACACCAAGTGTTGTGACGATGTGGCTGTCTCAGACAGTACTGGTGGAAGAATAAATTGGTAAACTCTTTAAAGAGCCTTCGGAAGCTTAGAAGGCTGCTTGGTAATATATCCCAAAGCTCTGTCTACCACGCCACAACTAGCTATCCTACTCTGAGGTCTATACAGGTGAGTCTCACTCCTTATTTATAACCCCCCCCCAAATCAATAGTCACAGGGTTATTGTGGTCCTCCGTGGACATGCACAGAGGGGCAAAATTTTAGTCACCCTCAGCCATGCTCTGCCTTCTTGTTCCAGCTCTCCTAACTGTAAACATGTCCTTTTCAGCCTATTGAGTGCCAAATCGTTCACATTTTCATGGTTCTTGTTGGTATTTCTCTATTTTAAGCAGTTCCTACACATAGTGCTGAAGCTGAAGGGCTGTCTAGCATCTCCAAGCACAAGAAGGCTGGGGTGAGTCTTCAGGAGAAAATACGTCTGGTCGATAAATTTCTTTCAGGTATGAGTTATACTGCCATTGACTGTGAGTTCAATGCTAATGAACCCACAATTTATATTAAACAGGGTGTTTTAAACAGAAACACATAAAAAGCAAGGCTGCTATTGTTTGGTCCACAAATACGTTGTACCAGAGGCTTGCAGGAATCTAACCCTGCGATGATTCAGTATTTGTTAATTCCATGTCTGCGGGGTCTTTTTAGAACACTAAAGGTCCAGTGCACGAAATTCATGCAAAGGTAGGGTCCCAAGACCTGGCTGGCAATCAGGGCTGATCTGTGGGGCAACCAGCAGGGTGATGGGGCAGGGGGTTGGGGGAGCCCTGCTGCCACTCACTGTGGCTAGTCTGGGGCCTGCAGGCTGGGGCAGCTCTTGCATTGAGTGTCTGCCCCTTGGTGGCCAGTGCACATCATAGCGACTGGTCATTCCACCGGTCATTCAACTGTTCGGACGATTTGCATATTAGGCTTTTATTATGTAGAATACTAGAGACCTGGTGCACGAAATTTGTGCATTTGGAGCAAGGGGGGGGGCGTCCCTCAGCCAGGCCCGTACCCTCTTGCAATCTGGGAGCACTCGGGGGATGTCCAACTGCCGACTTAGGCCCACTCCCCTAAGCTGGCAGTCAGACATCCTTAGTGCTGCCAAAGAGGCCAGAGAGGCCCCTACCACTGCTGCTGGGCTCGCCAGCTGTGAGCCTGGCTTCTGGCTGAGCTGCACTGACCACCAGGGGGCAGCACCTGGGTTGAGTGTCTGCCCCCTGGTGGTCAGTGCATGCCATAGTGAGCAGTTGAGCAACCTTAGTATATTACACTTTGGTTGAATGGACGACTGGACGACAGAACACTTAGCATATTAGGCTTTTATTATTTAGGATAACTACTGTGAATGAAAAGAATCTACTGAACGCATATAGCCAAACAGCCTTACAGACATGTGTCAGACTGTCTATGTCAGCACTTTGTGTCAGCCACAAACTTCACCAACCCAAAAGCCTAAACCAGATATATCATGGTGTATTCACACAATGGAGATGAAAACATGCGATCTACCGCAAAACAACCATGTGGAGGAATCTTACAAACACTTTGTTGAGCAGAAGAAACTGAATATCAAAAGCTACACACTTCATGACCTCATGAAGTTAAAGAGTATGTGAAACCAGCGCGTGGTAAGAGATGGGTTACTCTGTGGTTAGTGGTGGGTTACCCTGGGGGAGGGAGGTGGGAGCAGGTGCCTGACAGAAGCATGAGGGCGCCTATGGATTTTTGGAAAGTTCTATTTCTTTTTCTTATAATATATTTTTATTGATTTCAGAGAGGAAGAGAGAGATAGAAACATCAATGAAGAGAGAGAAACATCAATCGGCTGCCTCCTGCATGTACATCACCTCTCTCCTCCCCGCCCCCGCCCCCGCCCTCGCACTGGGGATCGAGCCCACAACCCAGGCATGTACCCTGACTGGAATCGAACTGTGACCTCCTGGTTCATAGGTCAATGCTCAACAACTGAACCTTATGCCAGTTGGGCAAAGTTCTGGTTCTCGGCCTGGTGCTGGTAATACTATGTCACCTCCAGACAATGTATCAAGCTACACCTTTACCATTTGTGCAGGTTTTATGTCAAGAGGAAAGTTATTCCAAAGTATGACTTAAGGCATCAAGCATAAAATCTAAGTTCCATCTCTGATGGGCAGCAGGTAAAAAATAATAGAACTTTCCCATAGAAAAGCTAGAAATCACACGCCAAGCAAAACTGAGTGTCCTTGGCAGCAAGCCAAGTGGCCTCTGCCGTCTGGCCATCTCAGCCCACACATAAAACAAGGTATGAATTCCTGTCCATGCACACACCGCTCTGTGTCCTTCAGAATACGAATGGTGTGAGCCTTCTAGCCTGTGGCTGGTTTTCGTGGTGTTTTTTTCTTGGTTACAGCAAGTTTTGGGGAATGGTGTTAAAATATGTCTCTTTTCCCTCTCCACCACCCTCCCTCCCCCCACGTCCCCTCTTGGAAGAGCTGTTTTTCTCTCCTCTCCGCACAGTCTTTTTCTCCTGTCATCTCTGCTTCTCGCCTGGTTCCGAATTCCAGGAGGAGGCGGGAAGGAGCCAGGGGGCCTCGTTAAGGACTTCAGACACCAGACAATGAGAAGTGCCCTCCCTCCGCTCACCACCCGCAAGTGTTAGTCTTGCTGCGACTCTGGTTGCCACCATTCTGCCTCGGGCCTTGTCAGCTCCTGAAATAATTCTGTCTTCACACCTTTACTCTTCCCACTCCAGTCTGTCTTCCATGTTAGAGCGAGAGGATCTGTCCCTCGCACAAATCCAACCATGTCTCGTTCCTGGCTTTACAGCCTCTTTAAACAACAACAGCAAATACCACCCACTTTAAAAACGGGCAGAGGTCTTAGCTAGACATTTCTCCACAGAAGATGCACAAGTGACCAACAGACACATGGAAAGGTGCTCTGCATCTCTCACCCCATAAGGAAATGCAGATCCAAGCCACAGTGAGAAAGCACCTCACCCCCGTGCGGATGGGCCAGAATCAAAGGTCAGAGAGTCACCAGTGTTAGTGAGGATGTGGAGACTGGAACCCTTCTGCACCACTGGTGAGAGTGGAAAACGGTATGGGGGTTCCTCAAAACATAAATGCATTACTGGCTTCTGGTGCTGCCCGTGTGCTCATTCAGGGCGGACCTGGCGCGTCTTTTGTGAAGCGGCTCCCACACGAGTCAACAAAAAACCCAAGGAGTCGAGACTAAGAACATGGTCATGTTAACCTGAAGGTGTCGGGGCAGGATGGCTCTGGATACAGTGGGAGATTAAGAGGCATACACCGCCCTGGCCGGTTTGGCTCAGTGGATAGAGCGTCGGCCTGTGGACTGAAAGGTCCCAGGTTCGATTCTGGTCAAGGGCATGTACCTTGGTTGTGGGCACATCCCCAGTGGGGGGGCGGGGGAGGGAAGAGGGAGGAGGTTGCAGGAGGCAGCTGATCGATGTTTCTCTCTCATCGATGTTTCTAGCTCTCTATCCTTCTCCCTTCCTCTCTGTAAAAAATCAATAAAATACATTTTTTTAAAAAAGAGGCATACGCCACTTAGTAAACAAATGAAGGCCTATTGTGTGAAGGACAGGGTTTGCCAGTGAGGCCGATCAGATTCTGATTTGACAGGCAGCCAATCAACGACACAGACATGCCGGCGTAGGTGGAAAGGGAGGATGAAGATACAACTGATGTGTCTGGCAATAGACGGGAGGCGTCCACTACGAAGGGAACCTGCTACTTTATCCAGAACTCGGTTCCCCCAGGCCAAGAAGACATTCTCAATTAGAACACCGCCATTTCCCCCAGCCCCATTCCCTTATTGTGCATAAGCTCACTGACGTACGTGCACAACATCTGCATTTTGTAAAATAAATGGCCAATGTTATTTGATGGGCTGGGGGAAAAGACTGGTTCTGTGAAAGTACCCCCTTTCTCCATTGGTGGAAACTCATTCCGCTTTTACTTTTATATCCCAGTAAGTTATTTTGCTCTCACTGTTTAACAACTACAACCAAAGGAACAGCATAAAGATCCTGGCACACCTTGTTTGATTGCAGAATTTTCATGTTTTTCATTTATCGTTGTAAGACTAAGGACAATGTTATAACCTTTTTGTACATAGCTGTTACATGGAGGGTGATCTGTCTTTAAGTAGGGATATATTACTCTAAAAGCAATGAATCCTAGGTAGCTTTTCCTTTAAGTCAAGCATCTTGTTGTTTCAATTTCTTGTTTAAAATGAAGAAAAAAAAAACCTTAAATCCGTTATTACCATATAATGCAGCAGTCCCACTTCTGGTATACATTCAAAAGAGCATGGCTCAGTGGTTGAGCATTGACCTATGAATCAAGAAGTCACAGTTCAATTCCCAGTCAGGACACATGTTCAATCCCCAGTAGGGTGAGTGCAGGAAGCAGCTGATCAATGATTCTCTCTCATCATTTATGTTTCTATCTCCCTCTCCCTTCCTCTCTGAAATCAGTAAACATATATTTTAAAAAAAACTGGAAGAAAGGTCTTGAAAAATATTTGTCCACCCATGTTCATAACAGCATTATTATTCACAATAGCCAAAAGGTGGAAGAAACCCAAGTGTCTACCAAAGGGTGAATGGAAAAACAGGATGTGGCATATACATACAATTAATATTATGCAGCCCCCAAGAAGAATGAAATGCCTTTTTACAACGTGGATGAACCTGGAGGACATGAGGCTAAGTGAAGTAAGGCAGTTATGAAAAGAAAAATACTGTATGGCTCCACTTATATGAGCTCCCTAGAGGAATCAGATTTGTAGAGACAGAAAGTAAAATGTATGTCAGGGGCTGGGGGAGAGAAGAGGGGGAGTTATTGTTTATTGGGGACAAAGTCTCAGTTCAGGAAGATGAAAAGAGTGCTGGAGATGGATGGTGGTAAGTAATGATTGCACAAAAACACGAATGTACTGCCCTGGCTGATTTGGCTCAGTGGATAGAGCATTGGCCTGCAGACTGGAGGGTCCCAGGTTCAATTCTGGTCAGGAGCACATGCTTGGGTTATGTGCTCAATCCCCAGTAGTGGGCAAGCAGGAGGCAGCCGATCAATGGTTCTCTCTCATCTACTACTCTCTCCCTGCCTCTCTGAAATTGATAAAACATATATATTTTAAAAAATAAAATAAAAACATGAATGTACTTAATACAGCTGAATTGTACATTTAAAATGGATAAGAAGTATAAATTTTATGTGTATTTTGCTGATTTTTTTTAAAGACCTTCTATTGAAACATACACTGAGAAACATGCACACACACTCCATTCCATGGCCTCATACTGTCAGCTCAATAACTTGTAAAATCCTTAACCAGCCTGCAAGGAACTTATAGCCAGATTACAACCTACTTCTCCAAGCTCACCTCCTTTCCCACCTCCCCATGCACATCATCCCCACTCCACCTGATCCCTGGTTTCAGAACCCACCGTGTGCTGTACGCATCGCCAGCTTGGCCAACAACCTTCTTCTGCATGGAATGTCCACCCTCCCATCTTCACGCACTCATCCTTCAAGGCCCCACTCAAATGCCACCTCCTCCAGGAAGCCTGCCTGACTCTTGACATTTTACACACTCTCCCTGTGCCTGCTGCATGCTCCCCCACGTGGCCCGGAGAACCCCTCCACCGCGAGCTGCGTCACAGTCCTCCACAACCTCAGTGCCTCACTTGCTGTCTGTCCCGTGGGAATGATAATGTGTATATATCGTGCGTTTTTCTTGTGAATAACTGCAACTCTCTCAGGGCCTGAAAGGCCAGGAGCTGTTTGCCATATCATTCAGTGGCTTCAGCAGACTTTGCCTTTTGGTTTCTGTCTTCCACGCTGTGACTCCCTGTCTTCCTTGACCAGGATTGTTAGGACTGTGTGCAAAGGAAGAGGAAACAGCCACTGATAGAGCCTCTTCTGACTGCTCTCTGCTCCATCTGGTTTCTCCTTGCTTCGTTACTGAGCTCTGGAGGGATGCGTATAACACAGCTCCGGCTCCCACTCTGGGTGTAAAGACACGTTGATGTTCTCAGACAAGAGCTCCCGAACAGTGGGAACAAAGTCTCCTGCTTCTGTCACAACTCCCTCTCCCTGGCACAGCCAGACCCAACATCACAGAAGTTAAGTCTTCCATCCCACCCCTCGACAGCTCAAACTGGGGCCCAGCCTTTGGTGTCTAGTTTCAGATTCAGCACACCACAGAAGGCTCCCAGTGAATGCTTCTGAAGTGAACACATAAAGGCATGAATAAAGGAAAACAGCAAGCCACCGCCGGCCAAGCCCTGGCAGTGAATTCTGGGGACACAAAGTCACTGCCCACATCAGCTGCTGGGCTCATGAGAAACATACGCATGCCCACAGGGTCAACACATAAGGACATAGTCACAGGTGTACCCCCCGCAGACATGATTATGGCACACACATCTCTGTGCCCAGCCTGGTCAATGCCAAGTGCACAATCCCTAAGACCACACACCTATAGACTACAGACACACGCCTTTAGAGCCAGGGTTATGGTGAGGCAAGTAATGTGAGTGGTGCAAGCACAGAATTGGATTCTGTCTTTATTTAAAGTTTTGTTTATTGTAGATTTTTTGAGTGAATTTTTATGTTCTTAAGATACTGTATTAATTTATTATTTATCTTGGTTTTGGTGCTTTGGGGCACCCCGTCAACTTTGCACTAGCGGCAAGCGCTTCACCCTGGATGGGGCGGTGACACACAGAGGAACAGCAGCCAGCACAGCTTTGCCATAGTCACACACACACACACACACACAGTCTCTGCACAGACCTCATTCCTCCACTAGGTGTCACCCAGTACCAACCCCGATCTTCCGTGGGAAGAAAATATCCAATTCATTTATTAACTGTGAGTCCTTAAGATTTCCTTTTACTTCCCTCCACCTGGGACATTTACATTTTCCACAGGGGCCTACTAAAACAGTGTCTTAACTCCAAATTACAGCGCCCGGTAATGTGGAATTTTAGGCACAGGGAAGGGGGGTTTTCCTGCTGCTTTATATCCAGGAGAGTGCTTGGCTAGAAATGGTGATGGGATGGTGCAAGGCAGTGTTTCCCCGACTTTCCCCGGGCACAATAGTCCCACCGTTTGAGAAAGAAAAGATTCTGTGAGGATGAGGGGAAATTCATCCATCCATTCATCCATTCAACAAATATTTATTGAGCACCTATGAATTAATAAACAAATCGTGTAAAGATAGTGATGGCGGCTATGAGGAAAAATACATCAAGAGCTCAGAGAATGACAGTGGATGTTCAAGGTGGGCCTCTTGGGGGAGGTGCCATTTAAGCAAAAGGAAAGAGAGGGGTCAAGTAGCTACAAATCGTGGGGGAACTGTCCCAGGCAGAGGGAATGGCCCTGAACTGCTACTCCTGTCCTATCCCATGGGGACCCCAGAAAAGAGGTGACCCCAAACCCAGATAGTGCTGAAGATGTCGCTAGATCTTAGGGAGGATGTAGTGGTCAGGAAGGGGGCATCTTTCCCACCGGGAGAGCTCTCTGGTAGCTCCAAGGCACTCATGGGCCACACCTAGAACATCCCAGACAGACCCTGGAAGGACAGACGACTCCTCTGATTCCCTGCTCTCAAGGTCAAATCCAAACTCCGGCCCACAACCCACAAGTTCCCCTGTGGCCTGCCCCTTCCTGCTCTCCCCACAGCTTCCCTTTTGCTCACTCCTCTCCGCCACACCAGCCTTCTCGCTGCTCCTCAAACTCACCACGTTTGTGTCCACCTCAGGACCTTTGCACTTGCTTTCCCTGCCTTGACTGCTCTTCCTCTGGGTCCCAGAAGGCGCCGTCTCTCGCCTCTTTCACATGCGGCCTTAGAGACCACCTCCTTAGAGACACTGTGCCTGACCATTCTGCTAATACAGCCCCCACCCCACCACCGTCGCTCTTTAATTCCCTCCCCCTACTTCGCATTGTATTAACACATTTAGCTTTGGCTTTGTGCTGTGTATTTATTCAGTTCTTATCTGTCTCTCCTGCAGAAGAGCGGCTCCAGGGGAGCAAGGATTTGATTGCTTGGTTCATGGCTGCATCCCAGTGCGTAATCATGTCGGCTGACAGCATGGACCCCTTGGTGGTGTCCAGGGCCCAGCAGGGACCGAAGAGGGAGCTCTGGGAAGCGATGTGGGGCGGGGGGAGGGGGGGGAGCCGGAGAGGGGACAGAGCATCCATTCTTCAGACCCCTTCCTTCCCTGGGGCGTCAGGCTGGTGGGCAAACTGCGGGCTGAGGGCGGTTTACGACCCGGTATGGCCCGAGGTGGCCGCCTGCAGGAACTGCCCCGGGGGTTAGACCTCACCAGCCCCGGCCCCACGGATTACCCCAGTTTAGCCCCGCCCACCCGCCATTTAGCCTCGCCTCCGCTCACCCTAGTTTAGCCGTGCACCCCAGGAAACCTCATGTTAGCCCCGCCCCAGACCACACCCTCCCCGCCCTGGGTCTGTAGGAGTCTCAAACGCTCCCGCACCCCTGGCCAGTCTTGGCCGGAAGACAGGAAAACAGGAGGTCCTGGGGCTAGCAGGGCGGGGGGACAGCACGCAGGTGGTGGTTGCAGGGATACTTCTTGGAAATCAAATTCAACTTCGCTCCTGGCTCATTTCCCCCAGCAAAGTCTAAAGTATAAGCCTCTTGTGGTCTCTTGTCTCCTTTCCAGTTCACTCTCTTTCCTTTTCTCTGGTTCACATCCGGGGTATCAAATGAGCACCTACTGTGTGCAGCCTGATGCTAGGTACTGAGCATGCTTCCTATCCCGCTCAGGGTGGGGGTCCAAAGATGGGAAAACAGAGGAGTCTTTGAGGAAGGGGATCCCACAACCTCTCCTTGAAAATTTTATCTAGAGTCTGACCGTCCCTGCCCCTTCCAGGCTGGGGCACAAGGGTCTGATTCCTTTTCTCTTGACCAGGAGAGAGAATGTGCGAGGACTGGTTTCCTTGGAGCTTCTACCTAAACCCCCTCCCTGTGTCTACACAGGTGCTGTCCACACCATGATTTGGATTATTTTACAAGAGGGTAAACATTCGGGCCCCGAAACCACACGCCCTCTGTGGAATTCTGAGCTTGAGCAAGGGACTTAATTTCTCTGTGCCTCGGTTTCTCCGTCTGTTAAATGAGGGTCACAACAGCATCCACCCGTGGAGGGCCGGGAGGGTTCAATGACTTCATTCATGCTCGTGCTTGAAACGTTGCCCAGTCCAGAATAAGCACTTAATAAACGTTAGCAGTGATTTCAGTTCTTTTTTTCTCCTTCGTTCCAGCTTCCCTCTGAGTTCCTACAGATCTGTGAGCCCGAGGGTGTTCCCACCCCCAAGATGGAGGAGGAAAGAGGTTTCCCAAGAGCTGAAGAAAGCGTGGACCCCCACATTTTGCAAGATCCTCCAAGCCTGCCAAAGAGATGGGCAACATGGAGAGGGAGACCTGCTTCTGTGGAAGCGCAAATGGAGTCTTCGAGGCACCATCAACACACATGCACACACACTCACACGCATGCACATGCATGCACACGCACATGCATGGATGCACACATTTGCACACACAGCTAGGTACTGAGCATGCTTCTTCACGCCCCCTTTGAACCGATTTACTCAAAGGCACCAAACAACGCACTGTCACCCCAAAGCCCTCACACAGCTACCCCGGGCACAGGCATTTTGCAGGACACCCCGGCAGGTGGACAGGCCACACACAGTCCTTGACCCCCAGCTGCAGGGAGGGGCTGCCCAGCACCAGCCAGGATGAAGCCCTTAGGAGCTGCCACATCCCCGGTCAGACACCCACCCAGCCCCCAGTCACAGCCCACAAGCCTCACATTGTTACCCCAGCCTCCGGCCACAGCCTCCCGCCGCCAGCCTCCCCGATCACACCCACCTCCCGCACAGCTGCACCCGCACCGGCACAGCCACCCAGCTCTCAGTCACACCCCGCCATGGCACAAAGCCACACGTTTACCCAGCACCCACCGGCCCCGCACGCATGTCCCCGCCAGTCACTCACACGTGAGCCCCGCCCCCTTCTCCACCGTGGGGTGCAGGCGAAGAGTGGGGGGCTTCGGAAGCTGGGCACCTCCAGCCATGATGGGGGAGTGAAGGGTAAGCAACACCCCAAAGCCCCCTGGAGTCCCCTCCCCAGCTCCCCTCAGCCCCGGCGAGGTGGCGGGCGTGGGGGCTCCGGGTCACCGAGGAGTCGAAAACCTCGAAGCTGGGGTCAGACTGTCCCCCACACCATCCCAGCTTGAAGCCCTACTTCCGTCCCCCAAAGCCGGGGTGGACCTGCCAGCCCCTCCCCGCGGCACCTCCGCCCCTCGCAGCCCTGGGGCCTCGTGGAAGCCCAAGCCCCGCGTCCGAGGGAGCCCTCGGAGCCGCCCTCCCCTCCCGGGGCCCCCGCGCCCGCACCTGCTGGCGGGCCCCTACCTGTCCGGCGAGGCCTGAGCACAGCAGCAGCAGCAGCAGCGGCGGCGGCGGCGGCGGGGCCGTGAGCGGCCACATGACGCGCCCCCCGCCCGGTCCCCCACCCACCCTCGCGGCGCCTTCGCGCGGGGACCGCCACCAGGCGCGACCCCGCCCGCCCGGCCGGGCGACCCTCGGCTGCCGCCTCCCCCGCCTCCCCGGCGGCTGGGATTCTGCCCCGCCCCCGGCCCCCTCTCTCGCCGAGTCTTTGTTATGGGCTCCGCCCCCCGGCCCCGCCCCCAGCTGGTCTTCGGGCGCCGACCCAGGGGGTCTGGGGACGCGGATGTTGGGGAGCCCGCTCTGGGGACGGTAGCTCGAGACAAAACCCCGCAGCCCCCCCCCGCCCCCAGGCCATTATGCAGGCGGGTCACGGAGAGGGGGGAGGGGTTCCATCACGTGTTTGTAAATTTCACTTCCCTGGACCTTTTCCACGATGAAAATGGGGACAGGAGGGGAACCAAGAGGCGGGGGGAGTAGGAGGAAGGTCTGAGAGCAAAGACGAGAAATTGAGAGGCTCCCCCCTTAAAGAACTCAAGAATCAAGAGAGAAACTGAGTCAAAGCCTGTGAAATTGGACATGGCGGGGCGGGGGGAGGGTGTAGTAGATGCAGACTGCGAGTGAGAAGCAAAAACAGGTCTCCTGAGCGGACCGGAGGCTGAGGGGGATGACCAGCAGGGTGGGCCTGGCGCCCCAAAGCGGCTCCCTGTGTTCACTCCCTCACCCCCAAGTCCCATTCCCAGGGCCCTGTCACTCAAAGTCGCCCCTCTCCTGCACACCTGGGACAGTCTCTTACTCCCAGTTTCAAAGGCCCAAGGAGTGAGAACAAATCATGGGAGAATCAAAATATTAAGGTTGCCTTCAGGCAAATTATTTGCATATGAAGAGGGTCCTGGTCTAGCCTCCAGCTTTTTTCTGCCTCTTCCCACCCGTTGGGTCTCCCCAGGCAACTTCCCGCCTCATAACCCCTCAATGGCTTTTTTCAGGGGGCAGCAAGCAAGTCAGGTTATAGAAGAATCAGCCATAACATGGGGCAGGCCTGGCATTTTATCGACCCTACTGTGTGCCAGGCAGATAACACACTATGGACAGTTTCTGTCAAAGCAAGGAGGAAGAGCTTGGTGTCCAGTAGAACCTGGGTTCAACCCTGGTTCTGTCATTTCTTGGCCGTGTGACCTGAGCATTCCTTCTCTCAGAAGACCTGCTTCTTCCTAGAATTGCTGAGAGACATTTGTGAGCACCTAGCCAGAGCTCAATCCCAGGGGGCTTTACAAAAAGAAGCTTGAGGCTGATGACTCTGACTAAAGGACGGAGGACACCAAGCAAAAGCTGAGCCAGGAAAGGCATCTCATCCATTCTTTCACCTCCTCTGTCCAAATCAGAGCTGGCCCTTTGCTGACTCCCCAGGCCAAGCCTGCAGTAGGCATGGGATGGGAGAGGGATGTTGGTTGGTCTCTCAAACTCTTCACCAAGAGTGGGCCATGGTCAACCCTGGTGCGGAAGGGCCCTGCTTGTCCCTTTCCTATGGAGCCATGGCCTTGTTCGTGCTGTGTTTCAAGACTGTGAACAATGTCCTTCTTGCGCTCTGCTCACTGAGGTGTTTGTGGTCATGGTCAAGCGATGGCCTGTGTTGGGTGATTGGCATTGGTCAATATGCCCTTAGGTCTATTCCCCACTTCATTTCTCTGTATCAGGGGAGATGGTCCCTAAACACTACATGTTCCAGGTTCTGGTGACCCCCCTTCAAACTATACTTCCCAGGCTCGGTTGCATCTGGCTAGGCTCAGCCAGGGAGGCCTGAGGGAGACTGGCAAGTGGGAAGAAGGAAGCCAGAATACATCTCCCTCTCTCCCCACTTTGGGTGTCTCTAGAAGTGGCTGTTGTATCTCCTCTGTGCTTTCAATCACACCTGACAGAATCCACTCTGGCTCAGCCCCTGGACTCTGGCAACCACCTCCTTTCTTTGCTGATGGCAGCTTACTAATCTAGAGTCAATTCATCTTCTCCCATTTGCTCTTAATGTTTAACTAACACCTCTGTTTTAATCTACATATTAAATTTTTGCTATTGAACTACCTGAGGTGAGCTTTATTCCTCTGACTGGACGCTGGCCAATACATTCAGTGCTGTAGTCGTGACCACAGTTATGGCCAGTGGTGAACTCAAAGTGTCCTGAACATGCTGAGGTCAGTGTTCAGTTGAAGTGTGATCTGGGCTGCCATCAGCATCCTGGTTCTACTGGGGTCAGCACTGTGGTTAATTTTGTGGTCTCCACTGGTCATTCCTGGTTGTGTTGTGGTCAGTGCGGTGACCAGTTTCTTGGTTATGTTGTACTCAGAGTCGTAATCACTGTCCTGGTCAGGTTCTGCCCTTGCTTTGGACAGCTACCTAGACATGTAATGGTCAAAATTATGATCAGGTCCTACTGTGGTCAAGGTCATATTCAGTGTCCTGGTTGTATTGTTGTCCACTTAAAAGTCAGTATCGCCCTAACCGGTTTGACTCAGTGGATAGAGTGTCAGCCTGTGGACTGAAGAGTCCCAGGTTTGATTGCAGTCAAGGGTACATGCCCGGATTGCGAGCTTGAGCCCCAGTAGGGAGCGTGCAAGAGGCAACCGATCAATGATTCTCTCTCATCATTGATAATTCTATCTCTCTCCCTCTTTCTTCCTCTCTGAAATAAAAAAAAATATATTTTTTTAAAAAAGAAGAATTTAATGAGTGAATGAATCTACAGTGTGCATGTCTACACTTGCCTTTGCTCTTGCTGACACCTCTCTATATATTAGTGAAGCTCCTCTAGGAGCAAGTGTTAGAAAGACAATTTGAACAATCTTAAAAAAAGGTATCCATTAGCTGATATTAAAAAATCCAGGGGTAATGGAATTCAAGCATAGTTGGATCCAGGGGTTCTATTATATCATCGGGATTTTGTCTCCTCATTTCTTGTCTCTGAAATTCTCTACAAGGGATTCCATTTTAGCAAAAAAAAATGGCTTCTAGGAACATCTTCCAAGCTTCACAACTTTAGCAAAAAGAGAGAACTTGCAAAGTAATGACTCTCATTGGTCCATCCCAAGTCATGTGCCCATCCCTGAGCCAATCATGGGTTTGGAGCAATTTAATATACGGCTTGGCCAGACCTCCCTTGTAGATCATTCCCTGAATCCATAGAGTGAAGTTAGCTTCATTCAACCTATACTGGATAGAGAACAAAGGCAGATGTGGAAAATAGAAGCAGACATGGAAGTTTTACCATTGAAAGGGAAAGAATGTTGTACAAGCAAAACCAAAAGATGACAAGTGTTGAGGAACGCCCCCCCCACACACACACACCTCATAAGATGCAATCCGATACTACAGAGGTGGCAAAGCTAAAAACTATGTATTGCAGACTTCCTTGCAGCTACACTTTTGTATGCCAATTAGGTTCTATAAAGTGGAAGCATGAGTCCAGCCGGCATGGCTCACTGGTTGAGCATCAACCTAGGAATCAGGAAGTCGTGGTTCAATTCCCTGGGGTTTCTGGCTCGATCCCCAGTAGGGGGCATGCAGGAGGCAGCAGATCAATGATCAATGATTCTCTCTCATCATTGATGTTCTTATCCCTCTCCTTCCCTCCTCTCTGAAATCAATAAAAATATTTTTTTAAGTGGAAGCATAAGATGTGTGTGGGAGAAATGGGTGGAGGTCATCTCTCTTCTGCATTGCAGTGGCATGTGGCAAACACATAGTGGAGACAATGCGTTTTCCGACCAGAATGTTACTGTCTTCAGTCACCAAGGCCACCAGCTTTTATTGAGAGATAGTTGCAAGTGATAATGATGGCAACTTCCAAATCTCTAAATTGCAACCATCGTCATGCATTCTGGTTTTTTTTTTAAGTAGTTTTTATGGAGATATAATTTACACACTGAAACCAGTTTGGCTCAGTGGATAGAGCGTCGGCCTGTGGACTGGAAGGTCCCAGGATCGATTCCGGTCAAGGGCATGTACCTTGGTTGCAGGCACATTTCCAGTAGGGGGCGTGCAGGAGGCAGCTGATTGATGTCTCTCTCTCATCGATGTTTCTAACTCTCTATCCCTCTCTCTTTCTCTCTGTAAAAAATCAATAAAATATATTTAAAAAATAATAGTTTCATGCTTTTTGGTATATTATGTGATTAATTTTTAAGTTGTAGTAAAAATAAATATAACATAAAATTTAACGTTTTAATAATATTTTAGTATACAACTCAGTGGTATGAACTACTTCTGCATTGTTGTGCAACCACAATACTATTTTCAGACTTTCTCATCTCCCCAGATACCTCGTAATTATTAAGCAATAACTCCCCATTTTCCCCACCCACCCTGTACCTTCTAATCTTTTTAAATTTGCTTATTCTATATATTTCATATAAGTGGAATCACACATTTGTCCTTTTATGTCTGGCTCCTTTTACTTAGCATAATGTTTCTGAGGTTCACCCACATTGTCAGAATTTTTTCTTCCTTTTTATGGCTGAACTAGAGGCCCAGTGCACAAAATTCGCTCACGGGAGGGGGTGTCCCTCAGCCTGGAGTGCACCCTCTCGCAATCTGGGATCCCTCTTGCAATCTGGGATCACTGGCTCCTAATTGCTTGCCTGTCTGATTATCTCTAACCACTTGCCTGCCTGACTGATCGCCCCTAACCACCTCTGCCTTGGTTTCTGCACCCAGGACCAGGGCTTCCCTCCCTCTGGCCAGCCACAAGCCCCTGGGACCCCAGGCAGCTTCGCCCAGGGCCAGCCACAGGCACTCGGGACCCTGGGCGGCTTTGTCAGGAAGGACGTCCGGAATGATGTCCAGAAGAGATCCGGTCTATCCAGTCTAATTAGCATTACCCTTTTATTAGTATAGATAATATTTCACTGTATGGAGGAGCTACATTTTGTTTATCCATGATGGTGATATATTCTTGAAGTCAGTGGTTCCCAGAGGGTGATGCTCCACCTTCCTATAGATAACAGAGGCAGAAGGTCCTGGGGGGGTCAATTCAGAAGTGATGTTCTATAGCCCCATTCCCCAGACTTTTTTAAGCACCAAGTTCCCTGGTTTGGGTTCTTTTTTCCTATAGCAAAACCCTGATGATATGTGCTTGGAATGTTCATTCTGCTGGCCTGTCTGGAGAGGACCTTGTCATTCACAAAGCCCAAATACTCCAGACTAGTGATGACCTACTCAGCACTGCACCCCTTTAATGAGAACCATCCCACTCATCAGACTCCACTAAGAACTACACACCGGGCTCAGTCCTCTCCATGCATTATTTTCTTGAGTTCTTAAAATGACCCTGTAAGGGAGGAATTATTAGCCCCAATTTAAGAACAGAAAGTTCAAGCCTCAGAGAGGTTAGGTAACTTGACCAAAGCCACATGAACAGCAGACAGGGGGTTCAAACCCAGTTCTGTCAGACTCAATGCCAACTATTGACCTCTATAGTATTATATTGGGTTGTTGGTTGTACATTCTTCCTTTCCCATCAAATCCACGGAGGCAACTGAGGGTCAGTCCTGCTGGGGACCCCTGAGAGAGAAAGTAGAACCCATGCCTCAGAGTTGTCCCACCCTGGGTGTTCATGCTCCAGGACCCATGGTTAGTGGAGGAGGGCTGTGTCCAGGGGTGTCAGCTCCTCAGAATTTCTGGCCTGGCTGGTGTGTGAGCTGAGGCAGCCCTGAGGCTGGACACACAGGGCACAGAACATGTGAGGGCTGAGGGATGCAGGCAGGGCACCAGCATCATCTGGCTGGGGCCCATTTCTCAGAGGGAAAAAGTGAGGTTCAGAGAACTTAAGATGCTTGACCAAAGGCACAAAGAGGATGTACAGCGGAGCTAAAACCATAAGTGGGTTCATGTCAGACTACAGCAGCGAGGCTCTTTATGTGGTGTTTGCAAGGGAACACCCTCTGGTGTTCACGAGGCATCGAGGAGTCCTGGCCCTGCCCAGGTGAGCTGGCATCATCGTCACCCCTCCGCAGGGCCTGAGGGCCCACTCATTTCCTCACACTCCAGGCTGAGCCTTTAGGATGACTTGCTATAGAACATCACTTCTGAATTGACCCCCCCCAGGACCTTCTGCCTCTGTTATCTATAGGAAGGTGGAGCATCACCCTCTGGGAACCACTGACTTCAAGAATATATCACCATTACGGATAAACAAAATGTAGCCCCTCCATACAGTGAAATATTATCTATACTAATAAAAGGGTAATATGCTAATTAGACTGGATAGACCGGATCTCTTCTGGACATCATTCCGGACGTCCTTCCTGACAAAGCCACCCAGGGTCCCGAGTGCCTGTGGCTGGCCCTGGGCGAAGCTGCCTGGGGTCCCAGGGGCTTGTGGCTGGCCAGAGGGAGGGAAGCCCTGGTCCAGGCCAGGGCCTCCCAGGCCCCCTTCCCAGTGCACAGGCAGAACAGAGCACGGCCCCTTTCAATGTCCGGGAAAAGGCTCCAGGGGGAAGCCTGAGTTTAACCCTCAACTCTTGGAGTTCCCATGTACCATCCGGCCCATTCAGCCCCATTTTTCCTCCTCTTGGGCATTTCTCACTGTGGAACTGCTGCCACTCCTGAGACTTCCTTACCTCCAGGCACCATACACACACGCACACACACACGCACACACACACGCACACGTGCACACAGGCATGCTGGGTGAGCCAGCTGTGGGGTGGGAACTTATCCCCCAGTGGCACAGGCAAACTGAACTAACGCTCAAGCATACAACATGGCACACTGCCACCCCGGGATGCACACCTCGATATCTAGTCCAGGCACAATGTCACACCCACTCAGAACAGGCTCACACAACCAACAGCCAGATACACATTCCAGGCACAGGGGCCCACAGAAACACACCCCCACTGTCAGATGGTGAAAGAATAGCAGAGGTAAACCAGCCACACTCACCCAGCACTCACACATACAGCGACCCATCACACACACAGATTCCCCAACAAAAAATACACACACACCATGATTCAGGCACACAGCCCACACGCAGAGACCCCGAGTATAGACATGTAGTTCCCACACCAACTCACCCATAACCCACAACATAGACACACAAACAACATGCAATATAAACACACAGTTCACATACTTAGTCATAAAACAGACATATAGTTAACACATGCACAGACCCCTAGATGGTCACACAAAACAGGCAGGCAGTTCATATGCAAACATACATACAACATAAGCACATAGTTCATACAAAACACACCCAGACACCTACAATTCAAGCATATAAACACACATAAACACAGTACAGACAGATAGTTCACACACACACACACACACACACACACACACACACACACATACACAGACCCATGACATGTCACACCCTCTGACATGTGTATCCCAGGCCAGGGCAGCGTGGGAATGAGGCTGTGAGAAGGGGTGAGGTGACCAGGATGACTCAGGGGGCCTATCTGGGGGAGGAGGAGGAGGAGGAAAGGAGGGGGGCTGGGCAGGCATCCAGCACATGTGATTCCCATTACAGGCTTGGGAATTGAGCGATGAGCTGGCTGGACAAGGAGACCCAGCATTGCTTCCCAGCCCTGCCAAAGCAGGAAGGAACAAGGCCCCAGTCCAGGGTTACAGGGCCGGAACTTGGCTCAGAACCATAGTAGCTCCTACCAGGAGTGGTCTACCCTTAGCCAGGCCTGCTGGGCTCACTCATTTCAACCTCTGCAACAGCCCTAAGAAGGGTTTCACAGAAAGGAATGTGAGGAGCTCAGAGAGGTTAAGCCACTTGCCTGAGGTCACACAGCCAGGAAGTGATGGACTGGGAAGGTAGCCCAGATCTCTGTGCCCCAGCAGGAGGGAGATAGAAGGGTTCCTCCATTCATCCACAAACACAGTCCAGGTGCTCCCTCCAGGCCCAGCCTACACCCAGTTTGTGGCTAAGAACAAGGCAGCCTCTATCGTTAAGTAATTGAAAGTTGGGAGTGTGGCTCGGCAGTTGGCTCAGCATCATCCTGTGCATCAAAAAGTTGTCAGTTCTGTTCAGGTCAAGGCATATACCTGGGGTGCAGGTTCAGTCCCCAGTCAGGGCACGTATAGAAGGCAATCGATCGATGTTTCTTTCTCACATTGATGTTTCTCTCTCTCTCTCTCTGTCTCTCTCTCTGTCTCTCTCTCTCTCTCTCTCTCTCTCTCTCTCTCTCTCTCTCTCTCTCTCTTTCTCTTTCCCCTAGTATGTCTCAGTTGAGGATTTTAAAAAATGAAAAAGGAAGTTAAGATTGTGGTGCATGCACAGACGGGCAGATTTCTCTGAGCGTGATTGGGGGCCCTGATCTAGCTTTGGGGTCCAGGGTCAGGGAATGACCTTGCAGCTAAAACCTGAGGGAGGAGTAAGAGTCGGCCAGGCATGGTGGACAGAGAGCAGAGCAGCTGCAAAGCTCGGAGGCCCACAGGTGCAGGAGGCTGGGTCTCCTCCTAAGGTAGGGCGACAATGAGGCCGGAGCTGCCAGATAGAAGGACTGGACTTTATCTTGGGGGTAAAAGGGAACCTCAGGAGAGTGGGGAGAGGAAAAGGACATCATGACGTTTGGGCAACAGCATGAACATCCTACTCAGGGCAGTACCCTGAATTTCCATTCTTCAGTGTTATACACCCCAGAGGCATTCATCCTGTGCACAGACAAGCCGGGATGAGTGGATAGGAGCAAACTAGGAAACAGCTAAAAGGCCCTCAGTAGGAGAATGGATAACTATGCTGAAGCAAGCATCTATTTTTTTAAAATATATTTTTATTGATTTCAGAGAAGAAGGGAGAGAGATAGAAACATCAATGATGAAAGAGAATCATTGATCGGCTGCCTCCTGCATGTCCCTTTGTGGGGATCAAGCCCACAACCCTTAACCAGAATTGAACCCAGGACCCTTCAGTCCGCAGGCCTATGTTCTATCCATTGAGCCAAACCAGCTAGGGCTGAAGCAAGCATTTTAAAAGCAATTAAAAAGACAGGACTAAAAATACTTGTGTCTACATGGGTAAGATACAAAAAAAAAAAAACCCCACACAATTGAATAAAAAATCAAGCTGCAAAAGAAAATGTTCAATGCTGTACAGTTATAGTTTAAAAACTTGCCAGATGATGTTGTGTGTCATCCATGGATACAGTCCGATTTGCCGGAAACATGGAGAAGCTCCCAGGGGAAGGGGAAATAGGGAGTTAGTATTAATGGGGACAAAGTTTCCGCTTGGGAAGATGAGAAAGTGCTGGAGGCGGTGGCGGGGATAGTTACACAATAGTGTGAATGTACTTACTGGCACTGAACTGGACACAAAAATGGCTAAATGGCAAATTTTATCTTATGTATACTTTACCAGAACTTAAAATGTTTAAAAAATTCTCCACACTCATCTATCTACCCTGGGTGGGGATGGGAGGGGGGTGGAAAGGAGAGGCATGCAATGGCAGAAATGTATGTAGAAAGCATCAACTATGTGTATGATGCTTTATTTCTGAGGTTGGGTGGTGCACACACAGTGTTCATTATAAAGTTCCTCCAACATGTGTCTGTTAAAATAACAGCAACACGTTGACAGCATTTATCACATGGCAGACATTGTTCTAAGTGTTAGATCTAATTTAACTAATTTAACCCTAACACAACCCAATGCTATAGGTGCTATTATTTGCCCCACTTTACTGTGAAGACGGAGGCACAGAGGGTTGAAGGTCACACCTGTGATAGTGGATGGCTAAAACTTGGACCAAGTGCCAGAGGCATGGACGCATGGAAGAGAATGACAGATCTCAGAGGGAAGGAGGGCGGAGGGACAGAGAAGTGACCAACCACAGAACATATATGCACATAGGCATAGCCCATGGACACAGACAATAGCGTGGGGAAGGCTTGGCAGGGACGGGGGCTGAGTGGAGGGGGTCAAAAGAGGGGGGAAAGGGGGACATCTGTAATACTGTCAACAATAAATTTTTTAAAAAACTTGGCTCGGCTGGTGTTGCTCAGTGGTTAAGCATTGACCTATGACCCAGGAGGTCATGGTTGATTCCAGGTCAGGGCACATGACCTGGTTGTAGGCACAATCCCCAGTAGGGGACATACAGGAGGCAGCCGATTGATGATTCTCACCATTGATGTTTTTTATCTCTCTCCTTCTCCCTTCCTCTCTCTGAAATAAAAACACTTGGACCAAGTGGCTTAGCTCTGATCACTACATCACACTACCTCTCTCATTCATCGGTTTTGTCCCACTAAGGACTATATCTGAGAAGAGCTCATGTCTTGGAGGGGGCACAAAAAGGGGCATGAGGAATTTTCTGGTGCTGGAAACAGTCTACCTCTCACGTAGGGTGTGCAGACAGTGGTCAAAAGTCATCCAACAGAGCATTTGAGATCAGTGTGTTTTATCATATATTGTGTGCCTCAATGAAAGCAATTTTTAAAAAATATTCTTTATTGATTTTTTACAGAGAGGAAGGGAGAAAGTAGAGAGTTAGAAACATCAATGAAAGAGAAACATCAATCAGCTGCCTCCTGCACACTCCCTTCTGGGGATGTGTCTGCAACCAAGGTACATGCCCTTGACCAGAATTGAAACTGGGACCTTTTCAGTCCGAAGGCCGACGCTCTATCCAGTGAGCCAAACCTGTTAAAGCTGAAAGCAATTTTTAAAAAAGAAATATGCCCAATCGAGCAATTCCCTTCCGGGAATACGTATCCAAAAGAACTGAAAGCAGCGTCCAAGCAGCATTATTCACAGTAGCCAAGAACTGGAAGCAATCCAAGTGTTCACCCATGGATGAGGAGATAACTGTGGCAGACCTATGGAGTGGGATAGTACTCAGCCTTAAAAGGGAGGGAGATTCTGACACAGGCTACAAAGTAGGTGACCCTTGAGGACAGTACGCTGAGTGAAACAGCCAATCCCCAAAAGACAAATACTGTATAATCCCATCTATAGAAGGTCCCCGGGGGAGTCAAATTCACAGAAACAGCACGTAGAATGGTGAGTGCCTGGAGCTGGAGGGGGGTGGAGGGATGGGGAGTCACTGTTTCATGGGGCCAGAGGCTCCATTTGCAAGATAAAAAAGTTCTAGAGATCTGTTGAATAGCAATATGAAAACTTAACGCCTCTGAACACTTAAAAAACGGTTTAGATGGTAAATGTTTTAAGTGGTCTTTTTACCACAAAAATTAAATAAATAAGAAGTGGGTTGGGAGGGGCATGTATAAAGGAGAAGAGAGCAGCATCGAGGCAGAAGAGGGCAGCCCTCACGATCAGTGGGGTCTCTGGTCGGCTCAGCTTCCCCTGCCTCCCCAGCGCCTCCACTGTCACCTGCAAGGCTGGGCCCAACCCCTCTCTCTCTTTTCCCTTTTTTTTTTTAATAGGTTTCTTTCTTTTTTTTAATATATTTTATTGATTTTTTACAGAGAGGAAGGGAGAGAGATAGAAAGTCAGAAACATCGATGAGAGAGAGACATCAATCAGCCGCCTCCTGCACACCCCGCTGTGGAGATGTGCCCGCAAGCAAGGTACATGCCCCCAGCCGGAATCAAACCTGGGACCCTTCAGTCCGCAAGCCGACGCTCTATCCACTGAGCCAAACCGGTTTCGGCCCTTTTTTTTATTTTTATTAAGGTGTTACATATATACATTTCTTCCCATTGGTCCCCCACCCCACTCCCATACATGCCCTCACTTCCCAGAGTCTTGTGTCCATTGGTTATGCTTATATGCATGCATACAAGTCCTTCGGTTGATCTCTTATCTACCCTAGCTCTCCCTAATCTTCCTGCTGTAATTTGACAGTCTGTTTGATGCTTTACTGCCTCTGTATCTATCCTTTTGTTCATCCATTTATAATGTTCTTTATTATCCACAAATGAGTAAGATCATGTGGTGTTTTTCTTTCATTGACTGGCTTATTTCACTTAGCATAAGGCTCTCCAGTTCCATCCAGGTTGCTGCAATGGTAAGAATTCCTTCTTTTTATGGCAGCGTAGTATTCCTTTGTGTAGATGTACCATCCTTTTCTGATCCAGTCATCTGCTGATGGGCACCTAGGCTGTTTCCAAATCTTAGCTATGGTAAAGTGTGCTGCTATGAACATAGGGGTACATATGTCTTTTCTGATTGGTGTTTCTAGTGTCTTAGGATATATTCCTAGGAGTGGGATCGGGCCCAACCTCTCAAAAGGAAGCTCCGGTACATGGGGGCGCTCAGGACACAAGGCCAAGCACCTGCCCTGGTGGGAACGGGGCCCTTAGGACTCTACATGGCACGTGCCTGTGCGTGGCTGTGTGAGTCACCACTGGCTCCCTCCCTCTCTGTGTTTGCTTATTGCCTGTCAGTCCCACTGGCGTGCACATTCCACCAGCACAGGCATCTTTGTTCACTGCTGGGTCCCCCGAGCTTAGAACAGCCCCTGGCACATAGTAGGCCCCCAGTAAAGCTCTGTTGGAGAAGGGGCGGGGATCTCAGAGATGGTCATGATGGAGTTCACCTGGGGTCTGTAGCTTATGTGTTGGTGGCACGTCTCTGTGCAGGGCTGTGTCCCTCTGCATTCCTCGCGTGTTTCTGTGTGTGACAATGGGTGTCTCCCTGCAGATGTGGCTCCGTCTCTGGGTGTGAGTTTGTGAACACAGTTGTTTGTGTGTATGTGTGTGAGAGGGCTCTGGATATGTGTCCAGGCACAAACGGGTGTGTGCCGCTGTGTGTGTGGCCTGCTATTTGTGTCAACGTGTCCGATCTGGCTGGGGGGTGTAGGGGTGTGTATTACATGGGCCTGCCCCCTGGGAGGCTGCCTGTGGGTCCTGGATGTGGCCTGCAGCTGTGGCAGGGGAGGCGGGGAAGTGAGTGACAAGATGCGGGTCTGATTCCCAGGGCTCTTGGTCTGTGTGTGTATGTGAGCAAAATCTGCACCTCCACACACTACCCTGCCCCCGCCCAACCATGCCTGTATGAAGCTACAGATGCCTCACCCAGCTCCGTGCTGGGAACAGTGGGTGTAATTGCTCTGGAAGCACAAGCGGTGATTAATTGTGGCCGCTGAATATGCAAATCAGCTGGGGCTTTCCCAGCAGCGCCGGGTGCTGGCATCGCTGCTAAGTACACAGAGCTGAGGGAGCTGAGCCTGGGAGGTTGAGAAGTCCCTCCTTACACCTTCGTCCATTACCCTTTAATGTAGCAGCGCCCCACTTTCTTAGTCCTTTAATGAGCTTTTAGCTCATTAAAGAGTTCTTATTACACTATTAATTGTTCCTCCCTCCAAAATACCTGCACCAGGGTGAGACTGGAATTACAAAAGCTAATGCCAGCTGATTGATATTCAAACCCTGGGCGGTGTATTGGATGTATATTAATATACATAAATATATGTATTTTTCATCCTCACCTGAGTATATGTTTATTGATGTTATTTTAGAGAGAGAGAAAGAAAAACATCGATGTGAGAGAAAGCATGGATCGGTTGCCTCCCATACATGCCCTGACCAGTTGAGGATGTATTCTGACCAAAAATCAAATGCAGCTCTAACCAACTGACCACCTAGCCAGGGCAGATGTTGTTTTTTAAATGATAGGAAAAAATTCTATCAAAGGAGATGATGGATTTGTGTTTAATAAAATTTCTCCACCTCTTTGTTCCTCAGTTTCCTGATCTGCAAAATGGTGATAGTAACAGCATCTTCCTTTACGGTTGCGATGAAGAACAAATACGTACATCCATCCAGGGAAAACATTTGATGAACAGTGTTTGGCATGTACATGCTCAGTCATTATCATTATCGTTATTAACAGTGTCGAACTAATCATGGATCATGTGGGCATAAAGATATAGTCTGTAAGAAGGATTGAGGGAATGGTTCCTCATAAGAAAGTGAGATAAATTTGATCTGTGTGTAGACAGCCTTAGAGGAAGGGGATGAAGAGGGTAAGTAGGAAGAGATATCAGGAGGGAGAGATGAAAGAGGGCAGCAGAATGGCAGGAAATCTAGACTTGGGGAGAGCACACCTCCAGTGGCAAATTCACAATGGTGGGCAGTTTTGAGGAAAAGGATATTCCATATTAAATTTTAACTTGTTGATTGTCCTGCAATGATACCTCCTGGTTCACACACATGTTCACATGCTGACCTTCAGTAAATGTTAGATGCATTCACTGTATTAGGATAATTAATGTTAGCTGCTATAACAAGCAACCCTTAAAAATCTCAAAGGCTTAGCCCTGGCCGGTGGCTCAGTTGGTTGGTGCATCATCCCATGTACCAAAGGGTCTCCGGTTCAATTCCTAGTCAGGGTTCATATCCAGGTATGAGGTTTGATCCTGGTTGGGGCATACAATTGATGTTTCTCTTTCACATGGATGTTTCTCTCTTTCTCCACCCTTCCTCTTCAGAATCAATGAAAAAAATATCCTCCAGTGAGGATTAAAAAATATATATCAAGGGCTTAAAGCAAGTTATTTCTTGGTCATATCTCATGAAGCTCTCCTTGGTAGCATTCCTCCAAGCAGTAACTCAGGGAACCAGGCCCCTTTCTAGTTTTGTTTCTGACACCTCCATCCTACATATAGGATCTCCAAAGTCATCATGGAGTCCCCATGGAATGGGGAGAAAGATCATGAGGGACTATGGAGAACTATGTAGGAAGTTTTATGGCTACTCGCACCCCCATTAGCCCAGATTCAGTCACATGGCCCAAATCTAACTGCAAGGGAAGATGGGAAATGTGTTCTCAAGTGTACCGAGGAAGAGGAAATAACACACAGCATTGGTGTTACCATATACATTCTTGAGGTAAAGAGATAAAGACATTTGGGAGATCCCTAGCCAATTTGGCTCAGTGGATAGAGCGTCAGCCTGTAGACTGAAGGGTCCCGGGTTCAATTCCAGTCAAGGGCACATGCCCAGGTTGCGGACTTGATCCCCAGTAGGGGGTGTGCAGGGGTGACAGAAGAAAGCACAGAGTGAGAAATCAGCAAAAGCAACAAACCAGGAAAAGAAGTGATCAAGAGAAACAGCATCCCTTCAAGAACCCTCTTTGGTATTTGAGGGTTTCTGGGTTCTTCACTGTGTGTGGAATACTTCCTCAAGACTCCATAAGACTCTACATGGCTCTTCCCTCACATCCTTCATGCCTCCGCTCAAACATCACCTCCTCAGTGAAGCCTCTCTAACTGCCCACCCCATTACTCTCTAGCCATGCAACCTGTTTGATCTTCCTTCACAACCACTGCTTGAAATCACATGTATATAGAACTATAATTTCCTTCAGGAGTAAGATTCTAAGGGCAGCAACCACATCACTCTTCTATCCCCAGCATCTGGAACAGTGCCTGGCATTGGGTAAACACTCAATAGAATGAAACAAATAAGTGTGTGATGCGTGAACTCATCAATCAACCTCTGGACATCAACACTCTTCATGGTGGTAAGATTCTCAGTGACATTTATTGAATAAGGGAATCCAAGACAATTTAACCTAGTGGGTCTGGTGGCAGGAGAAGTAGGGTAAGCTCCAGGTTTGGCGGAAGCACTCAGCTCAACCTACAACCTCTACCCACCCCACCTCACCTGACCCAATTCAACACACACGCTCTCCATCACTCCTACCTCAACTCAACACTCTCCATTAACTGGTGAATGGGTAGACAAAATGTGGTCTATCCAGACAATGAAATATTATCTATGTATATAAAAGCCTAAGTGAGTGAACAACTGGTCGATCAGTTGTTATGATACGCATTGACCACCCCAAAGGGCAGACAGTCAACACAGGAGATGCCCCCTGGTGATCAGTGCATTCCCACAGCCAACCTCCCGCAGTTCCTTTCCCACAACCAGCAGCCCAAATTGGCCCCTATCGCCAGCCAGGCCCAGGTATACCACCCGTGCACGAATTCGTGCACCAGGCTTCTCATTCAACAATAAAAGGAATGAAGTATTGATGCATACTACAGCTTACACCTTAAAACAATTAGACACAAAGGGCCACATAGTGTAAAATTCCATTTACATGACATGTCCAAAATAGACAAATCCATAGAGACAGAAGATGAGTAGTTGCCTACTGCTGAGAGGTTTGGAGGAAATGAGAGTGACTGCTAATGGATATAGGATTTCTTTTTGAGGTGAGGAAAATGTTCTAAAATTGATTGTGGTAATGGCTTCACTGGTATGTGAATGTACTAAAAACCATTAATTGCATACTTCAAATGAGTGAATTATATGATATTGAATTACATCTCAATAAATAAAAAACTCAACCCAACATCTAATCCCCAATTCAACTCTCATCTTAACTGATCCCATCTTGACTTATCAAACTGACAATTCCCACCCCACCCGACCCCTAGACATAGCAACTGCTACGTACCTCTACTCGGTTCATCCTACATCTCAAAGCAACCCTAATTCAATTTGATCCAACATCCAATTCCAATTCCTGAACTCAATCCACTCATTGTCCAACCTCCACCTCAACAGATATCATTAATTCAGAACCCCAAACTCATTCAACTCACTCCAAACTAACATCCAATTCAACTCATCTTCAACCCGTTTTCAACCCCTAAATTCCAGTTCCAAACTCACTTCAAGGCTCAACCCCTAACTCAGTTCTCTGCACATCCAACTTATCCCCCGATTTTCTACCCAGACCTTTGACATCTAGTCCTTTCATTTTAAATCAAAACCACATCTCTCCATGTATCCCCTCAGCTCAACCAGTGTCTCCTGGATTAATCAAGATTAACATGGAGATCTGGCTGCCTTTTCTTTCTTTTTCTTTCCTTCTTTCTTCCTTTTCTTCCTTCCTTCCTTCTCTCCTTCCCTCCCTCCTTCTCTTTCTTCTTTTCTTTCTTTTTTCAAGTTTGATGCCTTCTTAATGGGTTCACATTTTTTCCAGTTTTACTGAGATATAATTGATATATCCTATCTAATAAAAGAATGATATGCAAATTGACCATCACTCCAACACACAAGATGACTGCCTCCATGTGGTCAAAGATGGCTGGCCCCATGTGGACACAAGATGGCCACCACAAGATGGCCAGCAGGGAAGGGCAGTTGTGGATGATCAGGCCAGCAGGGTAGGGTCCAGGCCTTCAAGGGAGGCAGTTGGGGGCAATCAGGCCTGCAGGGGAGGACAGTTAGGTATGACCAGGCCAGCAGAGGAGAGCATTTGGGGGCAACCAGGCCTACAGGGGAGGATCATTGTGGGGGGGACCAGGCCTACTGGGGAGAGCAGTTGGGAGCAAACAGGCCTGTAGGAGAGGGCAGTTGGGGGCAACCAGATCTGCAGGGGAAGGCAGTTGGGAGGGGACCAGGACTGCAGGGGAGGGCAGTTAGAGGCAATCAGGCTGGCAAGGGAGCAGTAAGGCATCAACAGGTTGACAGGGGAGTGGTTAGGGGGTAATCAGACTGGCAGGCAGAAGCACTTAGGGGCAATCAGGTAGGCAGGCAGCCCAGCAGTTGAGACCCAGCAGTCCTGGTTGTGAGAGGGATGTCTGATGGGCAGTCGGACATCCTTCGAGGGGTCCCAGATTGGAGAGGGTGCAGGTTGGGCTGAGAGGACCTCCCTGTGCATGAATTTTGTGCACTGGGCCTCTAGTATAACATATAACATGCAAGTCTAAGGGTACAATGTGGTGATTTGATCTGCATGTATATTGCAAAATGATTCACTAACACCTGCATTACATCACATAATTATTCTTTATTTTTTTTGTGGTAAGAAAAGTTAAGATCTATTCTCTTAGAGACCTAGCTATTTTCAACTTTTCCTGAGTTAATAAACAGGCCCACCACCTCCAGTGAGTCCCATTATAATTAGGTTCCCCCATCCCCTGGAACCACCTCCACCAAATAACACAATTAAGATAGGTGATGGCAATACCTCCGGTGACACAATAGACAGACCCTAAGAAGGATGCAGCCAGCACCAGATGAAGGACACAGACAGGGACACAGTTCAGTGGTTTATTCTCAGACGTGAGATGCCAATGGTGCTCTGGGGAGGGGAGGGGGGCGTCATGCTAGAATCTCTTTCCTCATATCTCAGCCTTCTGTAAGGAGGAAGCAGATTAAATATATAACAGAGGGGATTTTCCCTTTTAGTACAGATCCCGACATAAATAGGGCAGCACCATTAGGATCCTGATTCACCCCGTCTCTCGGTCCCCAAACCATCTGGCATGATGGGATACGAGGGGCCTGTATTCAGAGCTGGGCTGAGGCAGCAAAAGGAATACACAGCTCAGTCCAGGGAAGTCTCACTTCCCTCCGTGTCTGACCTCAGTTCCTTCTCTCTGAGCCCACCTGAAGAGAGTAATGAGGGAAGGGGCCCAGCCAGCCTGGGATCTGAGACGTCCAGTGCTTAACTAGAGGGAAGGGTAGCACCAAAGGGCGTTGAGCACTGCCTGGGACGGGAAAGACAGGTGCGGGGGGCACTCATCAGCTCTGAATGAGAAGTTCATCGCGTGGGGGCTCGGGCGTGGGAGCTGCGGGTGGAATGGGCACGGAGGGGAGAAAGGCTGCATCACTCCAGCAAGGCGGGGTGGAGGGGTGGGGGCGGGGGCGGGGGGGGGGGGGGGGAGGCTGGACTCCCGGGCCAGGGCAGTCCAGCCCGCAGCCCCCGGGCGTGGAGAAGGACATTGTCTGACCATGAGGAGCAGACTTCCCTCTGAATCCACAGGCACAGGAGACGATAAATAGGGTGGCTTCAAAGCCTCAGCACCAAGTGCGCCCCACCTGGGGCTCCCTCGCGGCCCCGCCCACCCCCAAGCCGCTCAGCTGCTGAAGCAGACCGGGCCCAGCTCAAACCCGAACTTCTGGTTCGTCTGGCCGAAGTCGGTGGCGGCCACGTCCCACAGGGGCAGGAACCCCACTCGGGAGGAGCTGAACTCCAAGAGGGTTTTCGCCTGTCCCTTCCGGAGCTGGCGGCGGGAGACACCAACGGGGAGTCAGGGCGCGGGGGGGCGGGGGGGGGGGAGGGGGGGGGGGGGGGGGGGGCCGAGGCCTCCCCTCCCCCCCTCCCTGCGGGGCGGGCCAGCCTGCCCCTCCCTCACCCGGCAGCCGTCGTGGGGCACGCTGACGGCGGCGGCGGCCGTCTGGTTGAAGGACAGCTCCTCCCCGTTGGTCCCCAGGAAGCGCAGGGCGCGGCCGTGGTCGCCGGCGGCGGCGTCCAGCCAGGCGGCCGCGTTCTGGCAGGAGAAGGCAAAGCTCTGGCGGGCGCGGGCGCTCAGCAGCTTCAGGAAGGTCAGCTGCACCACGCTCACCGGGGACCCGTCGGCGTCCACGTAGGAGAACTGGGGTGGGACAAAGCGGCGGGTGAGGGCGCCCCCCGCGCCCAGCCAGCCAGCCCTTCCTCCCTCCCTTCATCGCTCTCTTGTGAGCCCTGGGGCATGGCGGCTACTGAGCGCTTAAAACGTGGGCTGAGGAGCCCTGGCCAGGGGGCTCAGTGGTTAGAGCACGGCCCCATGCCCTGCAAGGTCTCGGGTTGGATTCCTGGTCCAGGGCATGTATCTGGGTTGCAGGTTTGCCCAGTCAAGGGGCAGGAGGTGGAGGCGTGTGCAGAAGGCATCCAGTCCCTGTGTCTCTCTCACATCAATATATCAATGTTGCGCGCGCTCTCTCTCTCTCTCTCTCTCTCTCTCTCTCTGTTGTCCTCCCTCTCTCTTTCTCTCTCCCACTGTCTGGGGAAAAAGCAATAGAAGAAATATCCTCAGGTGAGGATTAACCCCAAAGAAAAATGTGCCCGAGGAGACGAAGAAACTATTTTTTTGTCTTTGTTTCATTTTAGTGTTTCATTTAATTATTTAATTCAAATTCTTCACTTAAATGCATACCCTCTTAACTGAGTCTCCACCCAGTTATCTGAAAACTTAGGCTTGGAACAAACTGAGTATGGGGATCTACTTTCCCAACGGCAGGTTTTTATGAGAGGTAAGTACAGATCAAGCATTTCCAAAGAAATTTAGCTTCCAGATTACAATGTCCTGTGAAGGTAAAATATGCACACAACTCTGAAGAACTTCTATGAGAAAAAAAATGCAAAGTGCCTCCATGATCTTCATATTGCTCTGCCAATACTCTGGATATACTGGGTTAAACAAGATATATTATGAACATATCACTGGCTTGAGACAAGGCCCTCCATAATGCATCCTCTGACTTCCTTCTCTTTCCTGTCTTATGTCCACTTTCCCCGGCTGATATTTTCTGGAATCACCTCCCAGATTTGAGAGGAATCCAAACCAAGACACCGACTTCCATTATACCACAGCTTTATTTGTTTCCTTGGACCGTCTGTTTCCTTGGTTATATTCCCAGGAGAATATCAACTTCATGAAGTTAAGAACTGTGTTTAATTTGCTGCTATGTTCCCAGTGTTTAGCATATAAATATACGTTACATAAAGGAGTCCCAAGCTGAACCCAAGATCCCTCGCCCCTTAAACCTGGTCTTCTCACAGAGCTCAGCGTCTCCGCAGACATCATATTCCCCTGTCAGGAACCTGGCCATACAGTACCTGTCTCCGCCATCCCCTGCAGCTCATCAATTACTAGTCCTATTAGCTTGCCCTCTTTGATATTGTTCCAAGCCTCCTCTCTATCCCCATAGCATCAGCCCCAGCCTGGACCCCTTCCTCCTTCTCTGGCATCAACACATCTGTCTCTCCTGGTATCCCAGGCTCCAGTCTCAACCACCACCACCACCAGCCCCAGAGGCACTGTTCTAACACAGAGATTTGGTCTGGGCCTCTCCCTCTCTTAAACATGCCCCATGGCTCCCCACAGCCCACGGGTCTTTCTGGGGTGATGGGCCTAGCCTTCCCCTACCTCCCAGCCTCTTCTCTAACCACATTTCCCCTTGCACTCTCTGAGGCAGAGCACGTGGCTTTTTCTTCTTTAAATGCTCCAGACCCGCTCTGGGCTCTGGGCCTTTGCACACGCTGTTCCCTTGCCTGCAGCACCTTTTCTTGTCCTCCTGAACTTGCCATCCCAGCTCACTCTTCCGGTCTCAGTGAGCTGTGACTTCGCCCAGGAGCCTCGGGTCTTTCCAGCACTGCCTCTGGGTTACCACCATGCCGTGTGCTTCCCCCACCACACATCTGATGCCCACAGCTCACCAACAAGGCAGAGGCAAGACCTGTTCCCCTCACCCCTCAAAACCGCTTCCCGACACCGCACACTGGCTCCCACACTTTTCATACCATCTGCCCCCTCAGCCTTCAGCAACTCACCTTCCTCCCTCGACGGAACGTGCTATACCAGCTTCCCGGCTTTTCCTTGGACCAGGAAGCCAGTTTCACCTGGGAAAAGGAGGGAAGATTAGTAGCAGGCGCCCACCGTGTCCTTTCTGCATTTACCTCCCATCCATGAGGGCTGCAGGTTGTAAGTATCTGAGACTGTCGGCCATGGGAGTGGGCTTGGCTGGTACACAGGGCAAGGCCCAAGGGGAGAGGGCCCGCCCTCTGAGGCCGCCCTCAACTGATCACTGACAAGAGGTGAGGAGGTGGTGGCTGAATGCCCCGGCTCCCCCTCTGCCCAGGTGGGACAGCTTCCAGGTGCTTGCTCTACACATTTCCCAGAAGTCCTCAGTGGAACTGAGCCTCAGGTGCTCATTGGTGACATTTTAACAATACCCACTGCCTCTCTCCATCCCTCCTGCATCCTCTTCTCCCCTCCTGCTGCCTCCTGGGATCACCTCCTCAATAAATGACTTGTCCAAAGTCTGGGGAACCCAAACCTAGACTCTTCCTCACGCCCCTCTCCAGCTTCTGTCTGAGCAGGAGGATGGTGAGCTGGTGTGGGAGCAGTCCTGGGATGTCAGCAACTGTTTAGAGATCAAGTCCTGCATTCCAGCCCCTGTACCTAGGAGGTCTGAGTGCCACTAAGCCAGGACTCTGACCAGTTAAAAATAATGATATATCAGGAGAACATTACCGTGCATTTTTGCAGGACCTATGCTGACTGCATGTTTTACTTGCAGTAGAGATATTAGTACCAATTCGGTGTTTAGTGAGTGTCTCCTGATATGTGCAACAGTACTGCCATTACACAACCACCCTGTGTGGTAGGTACTTGCTTATGCCCATTTTACAGATTAAAACACCGAGGCGACAGGCTTGGATTCCAATCCAGCTGGTTCTAAGCCTGGTGCTTGGTGTGGGAAGTGGTTAGGCTCAGGGCTGCCTGATGGAGGACCCCGGGCTTTCCAGCTGATCTCACCTCTCAGCCTGCAGCCTGGAGGACAGGGAGCCCCCGGGCCGATAAGGTAGCAGGTCAGAGGAGGCAGTAGCCTGGTGGTTAAGGGAGGGGACTCTGGAGGCAGACTGTCCTAGGTAACCTGGCCCCCTATCTGTGCCTCGGTTTCCCTGTCGGGGGAATGAAGACAACTAGCACATCTGGTGGTTAGGGCTCAGTAAGTGAATGCATCTAAGTGATTAGAATGGGCCTGACACCGGTAAGCATTCCTTAAACCAGTGGTCGGCAACTCATTAGTCAACAGAGCCAAGTATCAACAGTCCAATGATCAGAATTTCTTTTTGAGAGCCAAATTTTTTAAACTTAAACTTCTTCTCACACCACTTCTGCAAAATAGACTCGCCCAGGCCGTGGTATTTTTGGAAGAGCCACACTCAAGGGGCCAAAGAGCCGCATTTGGCTCGCGGCGAGCAGCAGTTTGCCGACCACGGTCTTAAACGTTTGCCACCATTCGCGATTTCTTCGCTAGTTTTCCCTGCCTGTCTTCCTCATGGAAAGCAAGCTCCATAAAGGCGGGAGTGGGGAGTGGGAGCGTGGCAGCCCCAGCCCTTGGCACACGCTAGATGCTCAATAGACATTGTTGGAAGGAAGGCTAAGATCCCTGACACAGCCTGTGTGGGGGCGGGGAGGCGGGGCCAGTCCCCATTCCTCCGCCCACGAACGCCCCCGGGGGCACTCACGGTCTCAAACTTCTTGTCGGGGTACAGGCAGGTCTCTCCTCCCGCCGTGAAGTTGCAGAAAACCCTGAGAGCGTCCAGCTCGCAGCCCTGGTTGGGGTCAATCCAGTATTCCCCTGGGGCAGAGCCAGGGGGCGGGTGAGGGGGCGAGCCCCGACAGCTCCCCGCCCCCCACCCCCCACCCCTACTCCCTAACCCCCAACCCCCATCCCCCACCCCAGGGCAGGACCTCACCGTCCGGCAGGTGCGGGTGGTTGCGGTGCAGCTCGTCGCACACGAGAGCCGGGCGATGGGCAGTGCCCGGAGGGCGCCGCATCTGCTCCAGCTCCAAGCTCAGCGACGTGAGAGAGGCCAGCACCTCCTCCAGGCCGCCCTCCGGGGCCGCCAGCACCCGCGGGCCGGGGGCCGAGCGCCGGCGCCGGCGCAGCCCGTGCAGCTCCGAGGGCGGACCCTGAGCAGAGGTGGGGATGGCGAGCAGAGAGCAGGGAGGGAGAGACAGGGAGAGAGCCGGGCAGAAATGGGAGAGACGTGGGAGGCAGAGAGACAAGGGCGGGAGAGATGAGAAAGGTGAGGGGGAGAGTCAGAGGAGGGTCAGACAGAACAGGAACAGGGGAGATGGAGATAGAGAGACCCACAGGCCGGACAGAGACAGAAAACACAGAATTGGGAGAGATAGAAGTACAGGGGATATGAGAGAGAGAGAGAGAGAGGAGAGAGAAGGTAAAATAGTGGAACAAGTATTTGAGACAAAGACAGAGGAAGGCCAGGAGAGACAGGAGAGTTGGAGAGAGAGACAGGAAGGAAGGATTGCAGAGAAGACCCAGTCAGCATTCCACGGATATCCCCTAATCTCTCCACACACACACAGCCCAGACCCCTCTTCAGCTTTGAAAGCACCTGCCTCCCTGAACATCTGGTGGG
>JAAGEH010000343.1:5787453-5887135 GCA_011751065.1 Lasiurus cinereus | reverse complement strand
AGAGAGAGAGAGAGAGAGAGAGAGAGAGAGAGAGAGAGAGAGAGAGATAGGTCCTGGCAGCCCACCAGGTCCTGCACAACCTCCCGGTGACCCATCCCTGCCCTCACCTCCTCCTACTTTCACCCGGCTCACTCCCCTCCAGCCACAAGGTCTCCGTGCTGTTTCCTCCAATAAGCCAGGAAAGGTCCAGCTCAGGGCCTTTGCATATGCTGTCCCTTCGCCCGGAATGCTTTTCTCTGCACACCCACAGGGCTCCTTCCTTATCTCCTCAGGTCCCAACTCAAATTCTCCTCCTCAGGAGGCCTTCCCTGACCAGCCTGTCCCAGCTGCCCTTCCCCCCCTCTCTCTGCTGCTTTGTTTTGGGACATTCATCATGGCTCATTGCTCGTCTCCCCAACTAGAACATAACCTCCAGGAAGAAGGAGGGTGAGGGTTTGGGGTTTGTTTTTTTTAAATATATTTTTATTGATTTCAGAGAGAAAGAGAGAGGGAGGAGAGATAGAAACATCCATGATCAGAGAGAATCATTGATTGGCTGCCTCCTGCATGCCCCCCACTAGAGATCGAGCCCCAAACCCAGTATGTGCCCTTGACTGGAATTGAACCAAAGAATCGTCAGTCCACAAGCCAACACTCTACCCACTGAGCAAAACCAGCCAGGGCTAAAAAGATTTTATATGCTTCTGTCTGGCATCCAGGTGAGCACGTGTCAGAGCGACCCTCTGGTTGAGTTATGTGATAACTTAGGAGACGGGCAATGTTACAGATGAGGAAACTGAGGCTCAGAGTGACATGACTGCCCGGCCAGTGAGTGACAGAGTTGGATGTGGCCCAGGCCTGTCTGACTCCAAAAACAGTGGACTTCATATTGACAATGCCCAGCTTTCCCGACACCCCAAGTTCCTCCATCCTGCTCCCTACCCAGCAGATGGGGTTGCACTTACATTGGCACCGATGGGACCCGGGGGGCCCTTGTCACCCTTCAAACCAGTAGGTCCCTGAAGGAGGATAAGATTCACAGTCAAAAGACACATACCTCAGGTACCTCCCAGGTCCTGTCTTCATTTTGGGGGCTCATAGTTCCCACCTCCTTCCAGGCACTGAAGTTCAGGGGGTGTCACCTCCAGCCCCTCATGTGGTCATGCCTTTATTTTCACAGTTGTCCCCACCCAGGATGCCACACCATGCCCCTGCCCTGAGCCCCCCATTTCCTCAGCACATATAGAGGGCTCCAAAGGATACTCACAGGGTCCCCTGGGGCTCCTTGGGGGCCAGGGAAGCCCCGCGGTCCAGGTGGTCCTTCCTTCCCGAGGGGGCCCAGCGGTCCCAGGTCCCCCTGCAGGAGTGCAGAGGAGGAAGGTCAGGCTCAGAGAGGGCTGTCTCCCCCAATCTGTGAGCCTGCCCTCCCCTGCGGGGCTCATCCTGAGCCCTCAGGTGGCACGGGGCCAGTGAGGGAACTTTGGAGCCCCTCTGCCAGGTCTCACCTTGGCCCCCTCTCTGCCTTCCAGTCCCGGGAGACCTTGTTCGCCAGGAGGGCCGGGAGGGCCGGGCGGGCCCCTCTCCCCCAGTGGCCCTGCTTCTCCTGTCTTTCCCTGGAGAGGAAGAAGGTGCGTCTTGAACAGAGGTGGTCTGGGGTGGGGGGTCTGTCGAGATCCACTGCCCCCCTCAAATATTATCCCCCAACTGGTACAACAATGGGGGCACTTGTGGGGTCCACTCTGACCTGAGGACCCACAACGCCGGCTGGACCAGGTGGGCCTGTGTGACCTTGAAAGCCCTGGGAAGAAAAATTAAAAGGAGAAGTCACTTGGGAGGCAAGAAATGAAAAGCCCAATGGGGTCAGAGGTCAAATGGTCACTCACCAATTCTCCTCTCTGTCCAGGGTGCCCAGGTTGCCCGTCTTTGCCCTGGGGGCCCTGAAGGACAAGGTGGGAGGGAGTTGAGGCACAAATAAGGAGCCTCTCCTCTCCCCAGCTCCCTCCCACCCTCACCAAGGTGAGCTCACTTACAGGGGGACCCTTTGGCCCCGAGAATCCAGGGGGCCCTTGTAGGCCTGGGAGACCCTGAAATGGAACCAAAAGTCATTACTCATCCCCTCGCCTGACTGTCCTCAGCTCCACATAATGACACGAGCTAGCACACACGGAGGCCTTCTGCAGGCCAGGCCCAGGCCCCAACATACAGAAGTCACTTCATTCACCACTGCAGCCGTTGGGGTGGGGACTGTGGCTATTCCCATCTTGCAGAGGGGGAAACTGAGGCCCAGAGAGGTTCAGTGATTTGCCCAAGGTCACACAGCAGGTAAGTGGCCAAGGTAGGACTTGAACTCATGGCTCTGACCCCAGAGGCTGTGCTCTTTCCACTGAATTATAATGTCTTCCTACCCCCTGGATTTGTCTCCTCCCCAGAAACACACACACACACACACACACACACACACACACACTCACTCACTCACCTTTTCTCCAGGGATCCCAGTGGCCCCATCCTGACCCACATCGCCCTAGACAGAGTGAATGAGAACAAACTCAACTGGGAGGGACTGGGAGAGACTGGGAGGGTCTGCCTGGGGAGCCTGTTTGCCCACCTCATACCTTGGGGCCCGGTGGCCCTGTGGGACCTGGTTGCCCCCTCTCTCCTCGGGAGCCCTGAACAGAAAGAAGCAAAGGTTAGAAGTGAGAGGGCGGGGGGGAGCCTAGGAGATGAGATCACGTCCTCTGGGTCCCATCCCTCTGGTCCCACCAGGGACACCGACACAACCCAAATCCTCTTCCTTGCTCACTCTTGACCTCCCCATCTCCCCTCTCCTAGTCCCTCCTTCCAGCCCTGCCCCCCAAGACCCTGTGGGTGGGGGAGACTCTCCATTCCTTACAGGCAGTCCCCGCTCTCCCTCCAGTCCCGGCTGCCCGGCCTTGCCCTAGAAAATCAATCAGGGGAGGGGGAGCAGGTTACAGTGCAAACACAGGACACCAACACGCAAAGGTACCCAGTCACAGACCTAGAAAGATGCCTGTCACCATTTATCCACAAGCCTTTCATTCACACACACACCAACACACACAAACACAATCATACAAAGATCACAGACATGCATGATTGCATCTATAGGATCCACACACATAAGCATGTTTGTCTACACAGACACCTATTTATCATAGTTGCACACATGACTGCATGCCATCGTGACAAGCACTGGGTGATCGCAGCCTCAGGCTGACATGTGAAGCCCAAGATGCAATATGTTCCTTGAACATGTGTACACTCAATGTAAACACATGCATGCATGGGTTTATGTAAAGACGCAGTCCTGATAAGTACAGCGCATACATGCACTCGCGTGCATATACGCAATGTCCATTTACTCAGCAACAATGCACAAAGAGCAGAGTAATGCATGCATGTGTACGCAGTCGCTCAGTGTACACAGAAATACACACATACGTATAGCATATCCCTTCACACACATATGCATGCCCCTCGCACACATGTATGTCCACAATCACACACTGTGTGCGGGCTCACGCCCCATTTACTCAGTCATAGGTCCACAGGCTGTAGCACCCAGACCTCATCTAATCTGCAATCAAAGATACATGGGACACACGTGCACACATGTATGCAGAGGCACCTGTGCTACAATGTCGGGCGGGGTCACCTACATGTGTCCTGCATTGCACAGGGGATGAAGTATGCCCTCAAGTGCTTCCAGGCACAGACACAGACCCCCAGCCCGCCCCCCCATCATGCACAGCCACAGATGCTGTCCCCCAGGTAAGCCCTTCCCTCCCTGCCCCTCACGACTCACCCGCCTCCCTTTCTCTCCTATTGGTCCCAGGGGGCCAGGCAGGCCCGTGGATCCCTGAGGAGAGAGAATCGGTGAGAAGAGGTGGGGTGAGGAGAGTGGGTGGTGGGCTACATTGGTCCCTCACACCATTCAACCACCCCATCCTTTCAGGCCTGTCCAAGCCACTGGTTCCAGAAGCTTCTTTGGTCCGCCAGCCTGTCTGCTCCAGAGCAGCCTCTGCCCTCCTCTCCCAGCTCTCTCGCCCTTGCTCACTCCACTGCAGCCACACCTCCTCCTCCGGCTCCTCGGAGGACACAGCTGCGCTCCAGCCTGAGGCCTCTGCACGGCTGCTCCCTGCACCTCAGACGCCCTTTTCTCATCCCCACGGGCCGCTACTCCCCATCACTGAGCCGTCATGCTGATGGCTGGCTTCCTGCCACTCTCCTGACCACCACGTCCTCTGAGTCACCCTCCGTCTACCGCATGTTCTATTCTGTGTTCCCCATCATATTGGTATGGAAACGACCTTACTCGCTGGCTCACTTATCCAGCAGCTGTTCACCCCACGAGGACACCGTGCTCCGCTCTTACTTCCCACTGTCTGGCATGCCCTGGGCCTCCTCGCTGTGTTAACTAACCCGCTCCTGCAGCTCTCCCTGCTCTGGCCGTCCTGGATCCCCACACCCTGCCCTCACCCTCCACCTGGGGAAGACATCACAGGCTCTGATTTCCCTCCCACCTCTCACTGTGCTTGGATCCCAGATCCCAGATCCACCGCTGTGTGGTCCTGGAAAAATGGCTTAACTCCTGGGAATCGGTCTTCCTGTTTGTGGCCAACCATATCCTCCTCACAAGTCTTGGTGAGGCTTAAGTAGGGTGACGTGTAGAAAGTGATTTACACAGTGCTTGGCACACAGTAAGTGCTCAAGCGATTCGCTGTTGCTATTATTTCTGATGATTACGATCTGCTATGGACTGGTTAAATACCCCTCCCCGCTCAGCATTCACATCTGAAGCTCTGCTCCCCACCACCCGCCCTGTGATGGTATTTGCAGGTGAGGTCTTTGGGAGGTATGAAGTCATGTCAGTGGAGCCCTCGTGAATGGGATTGTTGCCCTTAAAATAAAAAACTAAACCTCTCTCTCTCTCCCTTCCCTCCCCTGACCCTCTCCCCGCCCCACCATTTGAGGATACAGAAAGAAGACGGTCATCTATAAACCAGGAGGAGCCTTCACCAGAACCTAAGCATGCTGGCATTCTAATCTCAGACTGCCACCCTCCAGAACTGTGAGAAATCCACTTCTGCCCTGGCTGGTTTGGCTCAATAGATAGAGTGTCAGCCTGCGGACTGAAGGTCCCAGATTCGATTCCAGTCAAGGGCACATGCTCGGGTTGCAGACTCTCTACATGTAGGGTGTACACGTCACCCAGGAGGCATGTAGGAGGCATGCAGGAAGCAGCCAAACAATGATTCCCTCTCATCATTGATGTTTCTATCTCTCTCTCCCTTCCTATCTGAAATCAATAAAAATATTTTAAAAAATAGTAATAAATTTCTGTTGTTTAAACTACCCAGTCTGAGGTGCTTTTGTTATAGCCTCCTGAGCTAAGACCCTGATCTCAGTTTAACAGGCACATCAGGCCTTCTGTGATGTACTGCTCACTGCCCAAGACAGGTCTTGGCTTTGCCCTAACTTCCATAAACTCCTTTGATAGGCTGGGTTTTATTCTTAGCTACTAGAGGCCTGGGGCACGAATTTGTGCATGGGTGGGGTCCCTTAGCCTGGCCGGCGATGGGGGCCAATAAGAGTTGGCCAGCCAGTGCAGGGGAGGGACCATGGGAGGTTGGCTGTGGGAGTGCACTGACCACCAGGGGGCAGCTCCTGTGTTGAGTGGCTGCCCCCTGGTGGTCAGTATGCGTCATAGCTACTAGCCAGTCATCAGTTCACAGTTGGTCCCCTTAGGCTTTTATATATATAGATATTGCCGTGAGTTTATTCCCAAACCTAGCTATGTCAGTTGTCCTTGCTATTGGAGTCATGTGGTTTAAGGAGAGTTTACAGAAACTGATGAAACATAGGAAGGAAAAGAAAGATGTCTATCAAGTCTAAGTTAAATGGGAAAGACTTGACATAAAGGGAAGTTACTAAAAAAAAAAAAAAAAAAGTCCAGCAAAGCCAGTGTGGCTCATGGTTGAATGTCAACCTATGAACCCGTCAGGGCACATACCCCATGTGGGTTCAATCAGCATGTGAATGCTGAGGGGGGAGGGGGATTTAACCAATCCAGGGGGTCGGGGGGTACAGGGTGCAGGATACAGCTGATCAATAATTCTCTCTCATCATTAATGTTTCTATCTCTCCCCCTCTGAAATCCATAAAATTTTACTTTTTTTAAATTGCTGTCCAATTAGGCCTGGGCAGGATAATTGTACCAGGTGGAGAGGGCAAACGCATGGAACCCTGGAAGGATCCTACCCTAAGATTTCTTCCCAAATGTCCTTAAGCTTCTGCTCCACTTCATATAAACAAAAACTATAAATCATTATGATGTAATATGGGTGTAGTTTGGGCAGAAAGACGTGTCTAATCAGTAGCCTCATCCATCAAAACACTGGCAAGCAATGTACATTTTTATATAAGTGCATTTTATTGTAAGTTATAACTAATTCAAGATATGTAAGATATGTATTTTTTATGATTCTCTTCCTTGCTGACTTTGTTTAAACCAATTTCAATCACACCAAGTAAGAAGATCCTATAAATTTTTTTCATCATAAATATTGTCATTACTATAATCAAATGGATGAAATAAAGAGTACTGGTATCTCCGTTGTGCAACTGAAAAAATGGGCTCAAGAAACTTGCCCAGAGAGCATTTGAGATCTTGCTTCCCGGCAATTGTCTTCAATTTGGGCTCCAATAAATTCTTATAAAAATTCAAAAGGAAGAGAGAAAGAGACTTGCCCGGGGTTACGTAGCAAGTAAGCGGTGACTTGCCCACGGTCACATAGAAGCTAATGAGTGGGTATTGCAGCCCAACTCTGTCAGTTACTAAAGCCCATACCTTATGCTGTTTGTCAATAACCCAGAGGTGGAAAGCTCAACTCCCAGATCATAGCTCAGATCCCCAGCTGTTAATCAGTCTCTGACCCCTGCCCTTGCCCACCCTGAGCCCCCTAGCTTCTTACCTTAGGACCTGGACGTCCTGGGTAACCTGGGAGACCTGGCACCCCAAGTTTGCCCTATAGAGGAATTATGGAACAAAGTTTAGAAATTGCTACCTGGAGGTCAGGGGGGAAAGGGCAGGATGGCTGAGGCATGTGGAAGGCACAGCAGGGTGAGATTCTCTCTCCCCCCTCCCCTTTCCATGCTCTAAAAATCACTGGGAAAAATATCCTCAGGTGAGGATTAACTAAAAAAGAAAGCCTGTGGCATGTGGTGGTTATGGGAACACAAAGCAGGTAATGCGCATGGCAGTGCTCTGTAATACTGAGCGGAGGAATCAAAGGAGATGGTAAGGAGGTCGCAGCCTCCTGAGGTTGGAGAGGAAAGAGCAGAGGGCAGAAGGCAAAAGGCCAGGAACCTGTGACCACAGAATGAAAAGCTGAAGGGTAGACTGGAGGGGTGACCAAGGTCCATTCACCTTCTCCCCAGCTGAGCCTGGGGGCCCCTCCTCACCAGGCAGCCCCTCCTGCCCTTTCAGCCCTTCAGGACCATCCTCTCCCCGGGGACCTGGGGGTCCCGGGTGCCCCTAGAATAGAAAGGAGAGGCAGGCCCTGATATCAGTTTCTTGTCACTTTTACTCCATGAAGCCCCAGTCTTAGCCCCAAATCACCCCCTCCCTGTTTTCCCCAAGTCCCCCAAACCCACAATACCCCTTCTCTCGAGATCACCTTACCCGATCTCCTTTAAGCCCCCCATCACCCTTGAAGCCTGGGAAGCCATCCTCTCCCTGATGGGAGAGAGTCCAGAGGTCAGAGGTCAGGGTTCAGGGAAGGTTCACAGGCAGAGCCCCAGTATTAAAGCTCCCCCACAAGGAATCTCCTCCCTTCTCACCTTCTCGCCTTTCTCCCCCTGGAGGCCCCGGTTGCCAGAAGTGCCCTGAAAAATAAAGAAGCTCTCAGGTCCTACCCCTGCTTAATTAAGGAGGGCCCCAAACTCAGTCCCCTGCCCCCCAAGGCAGGTTCCCCAAAGCCAAGAGGATGCTGGACTGGAGTGGGGTAGGGGCAGTCCACTAGTGTGCTGTGCAGGAAGCTGCCTCTCTCCCGCCCCTTCTCACTGGCAGCCTCCCAAGGTCATCTGTGTGGGGATGTGCAGGGAAGGCCAAATTTCCAAGTAATTCATTCCCATCTCCCAGGGACACTGTGTCCACATTTCCTTCTGGCAGGAGAAGGAGAATGAACATTCCAGGCCCCAGCCTCACTCTAAAGGCAAAGGAATGCTCCCCATTGTACTGGCTACAATGTGACTCTGTGCCTGGCCACAAGGCAAGTCTGTGCTTGGGGACAGCGAGACTGCTCAGTGCAAGCCCAGATGTCGCGCACACCAGACTCTGGGCTCGGGCCCCAAGGAAAGCCGCACTTGGCTGCAGGGTAACTGAGCTCAGAGACACAATGAAATGGCAGTAGGATACCATCTCATTATGTGTTTTGACAATAGCGCGACTGGGTCTCCTTCCACAGAGAGACACAATGTACCTGAGCTGGGTGACCACAGTGAAATTGCACTGGGGTGTACTCTCCTGTGAGATGTGACAGCAGCGTGGCCTTCTCCAGGTACAGAGCCATTCACGTGACCACGGTGTAACTGAGCTTGGCAACCATTCTCGGGCCTTGGCTACCAGGTCCTGAGCGTGGCCACCCACAGGACCCTGTGGCCTGTGGTAACACAGCCTCCTCCCTGGTTGTAGGAGAACCAAACTTGCCTACGCTGCAAACATGTGAAGGGCTGACTCTTAGCTACCATCGCCCTCTGTTCTTAGACCACAGGCAGCATGTACCTGTACTTGGCTACCGTGTAACTAGAATTAGCAACCAAATAGATGTGAATCCCCATGTCCCTGTTCTTAATCAACAGTGACCTCTGTTTAGCCACAGGGCAGCTCTCAGCTGGTCCCCACGTTGCTGTGCTTGTAGATCGGGTGATTCTGGGCTTGAGTTTTCAAAACCACCTCTGCTGGACTGCCATGTGCTGACCTGGACGTGGACGTGGCGGTTGTGCTCCCAGTGAAATGGGTTCAGCCTAGAGCGGACTTAACTGTTCTCAACGACAAGGCAGCGACTACACCACAATGCTGTCCTTTGGATGCTCAGTTCCGAGGTAATACCCACGCTCCTGTCTACTGCCGCTCACACCCACACCCCCTCTCCCACTACACCTGGCCTGGCAGACTGATCCCTCTCATCACACAGGCAGCTGTTTCTGAGGGAGCAGGTTCCCCAAAGCCGATGCTGCTGAGTCACCTACCTTCACACCCCGAGGTCCGGGATATCCCCGAGGGCCTGCAGACCCTGCTGGGCCCTGCGGTAAAGATGAGATTAGTGCCGTCCTGTCCTTCCCCTCCCCCGCCCCATGTTCTCCGGGCCCTCATCTCTCTCCTCATAAGGCCCTGACTTACCAACCCTTATCCCCAACCCAGCCTCCCTCCAGACCATTCACCTGGGTCCCCTTCTCTCCTGTGGGGCCCTCGTGGCCTGGGTGACCCTGGGGGGGAAACAGTCTAAGTTATCAGAGACCCACATTTACCACCCAGATTCCCAAGCCTCCCTTTCCTCTTCCTCCTTCCAGCATCCAGGTCTCACCGGAGGGCCATCAGATCCCGTGAGGCCTGGAATTCCTGGGTGTCCCGGGGGACCCTGAAAGATAATGAACAGTGGGAGGAGACAGAGGATCTCAGAGCCCAGATTCCACCAGGAACATGCGCCACATCAAGATTCCAGAACAAGCAGGTCCCTCCGGCCAGGAAATCTAACCCCAGCTCCACCCTGACTTGCCTGGTGGCCCTGGCTAAGTCCCCTCGCCACTCTGAGCCTCAGAAATCCTCTGCCTCTGGGATGGTTGAGCCAGGCATGGAAGAACAGTGTGGGAGAAGTTGAAATGGGGGCTCCCTAGCCACACCCCTTTCTTTAGAAGTACCTCCCACCCACAGCTTCATCTGAAGAGGCAAGGGCCTTGGCAGGCAGCAGGTGACTCCCCCAGTCCCCGCAAACAGAGGCAGGCCACTGCCCCAGCTAGGACAGTCAGATTTTCTCCTGAAGTTTCCCTGAGAGCAACCAGGATCTGCTGGATTTGTGTCAAGAAACTACAAGGTCATAAGGAGCGTTGATGCAAAGCAGCTCAAGATCATGTAGAAATGAGAGCGGGGGTGAGGACACACTGAGATACGTGTAGCAAGCAGCGCGCCTGCCAGGCAGACAGAAACATGTGCAGAAGAACAAAGCCGGCAGGCGGCACAGGGCCCCACCGAAAGGGCTTTCCTGCCCCATGAGCCGTGGTAATATCTTCTGTGACCGGCATCTGAGGGTTCCCCTGGGCCCTGACAATATCCCCTTGATGAGCTAGCTTTGGTGGCTTTTCATTTCTTGCCAACTACCCTTCGCCAACAGTGGCACGGTGCCCCTCCGGCCTGATTTAGGAAATGTGCGTTATCATTATCCAGAGCTAACTAAAGGGGCGGTGGGAGCTTTTCCTGCCGGCAGTACCCAACAAGACCTGGGTGGGGGTGGGGGCCAAGCTGTCACTCACCTTCTCTCCAGGAGTGCCAATGGGTCCCTGGGGGCCAGGGAGTCCCTGGGGACATTAAAAAAAAAAAGGATAGAGTGCAAAGGGAGGCCTGAGAAAGGGGTGGTCAGTGCTGCAGTTGGGGAGGCTGGGGGGGAGGGCTGTCTGTGACCTGGGCTGGCCATCCCACCCACATCATTGGGAAAGGCAGCTCAAACCTGGGACCCGGGGTTTCCCTGCTGTCCTGGGGGTCCTGGTTCTCCTGGAGGACCCTGGGGAGAAAGGGGGGTTTTGTGAAGCTGGAGGGGATCACGGTGTGGAGGTGTCCATGAAGTTGCCGCGGCGGGATGGGGGAGCTTATTGGGAGGAGACAAGGGTATGGACGGTCGTGGGGTCCGTGTCAGAAAGCATGGGGGTTGGAGGGCAGAACACGTACCACGTTTCCTTTGGCACCTGGCGCGCCATCGATTCCCACTGCGCCCTGCGAGAGAGAAGCCATGAGGCGGAGAGACACACCCGCGGGAGCCTGCGTCTGAGACACTGCGAGGAGGCGGAGGCGCGCGTGGGAAGTGAGAGCGCAGAGGAGAACGGGCAGGGGAGTGGGCATGCAGAGCAAGGTGAGCAGGCAGCGCGGATGCGAGAGACAGCGCCATTCTCACCGGGCTGCCCAGGGGACCCGGCGAGCCTCTGGGGCCAATCAGTCCTCGGGGGCCCTGCAAGGAAGTAGGAGCATTATCCCCTCGTCACTGCTCTGAGGCCCCATGAGTCCTGACTTCTCCACCCGCCACCAGGCACAGCGGTCCAAGGGTCCCTGACACTCACCGGCTCCCCAGCCTGGCCAGTGGGCCCCGGAGGTCCCTCTGCTCCCTGTGGGAAAGCATCATCACTTGGGGAAGGGTAAGAAGGGAGGGGACAGGGGGGAGGAAGGACCCTAGGAGAACACCGTCCCTCCTCTGGACAGCCCCCCCCCCCAGGGGTCCCAAAGTCAGAGCATGAGGCAGGATCCAGCTAATAAGCACATGTGGCCCAATTCAGGCCTCTGACCCCAAACCTAGACCCTCCACCCTGAGTCTCACCTCCTAACGCCTCTTTTTTTAAAAAATATGTTTTTATTGATTTCAAAGAGGAAGGGAAACAGAGTGAGAAACATCAATGATGAGAGAGAATCATTGATTGGCTGCCTCCTGCACACTTCCCATGGGATTGAGCCTGCAACCCTGTGCCCTTGACTGGAATCGAACCTGGGACCCTGCAGTCTGCAGGCCGACGCTCATCCACTGAGCCAGACCAGCTAGGGCTCTCCCTCTGGTTTGAGCCTCGCTGGGGCTTCCTGGCCCCCCAGGTCAGACCCTCACTCCTCATCCTGTCCCCTGAATATCAGCCTCCTCTCTGACTCTCATTCCGGCTTTCCCGACCAAGCCATCTCCTGACTCTCTTACAAACTTACCTTCTTACCGTCTTCTCCTGGGGGACCAGGCCGCCCCATAGGGCCAAAGTCACCCTAGGGTGGGACCAGAAGGGAGTTCAGTGTGGAAATGTGTGGGTAGCGATTCACACACACACACACACACACACACGCCCAGGGAAGATGGGGCATGAAGGGTGAGGACTCAGAACCAGGGCTGGAAGTTCTGATACTGGGGGTGGGGAGGGGCTGGGCCCGAGGGAGTGACCTCACACACTCACCCTTTGGCCCTGCTCACCAGGCAGCCCTGGAAGGCCATCAAAGCCCCTGTCACCCTGCACGAAGAGACGCCAGCTGAGCCCTGAGTCCCTGGCCTGACATTTCCTCAGTCCCAGTCCTGGCCCCATCACCTACCTTAGGTCCTGTGTCCCCCGGGAGGCCTCGAGCCCCATCGGCTCCAGAGCGGCCCTGTGGGGGAGTGACATCCTCAAGATACCCATCCCCAGGTACTGAGCCCCTGCTCCTGCGGAGTCCTGCGCTAGGGGCTTCTGCATTAATCTAACCTTCCACCTGTATCTCCCACCCAGCCACTGCTCTCTACAACCAAGGCCCTTTCCCTAGTCCAAGCCACCATCGTCTCCAAAGGAAGAACCCTCAGCTCCAGTCTCCATCCCCCGCCCTGCCGCGTGTCTCTCCTGGCACTTACATCTGTCTGGAGGCATCTTGCTCGTCATTTCCCTCCAGGTGCCAGACTTCTCTTTTGCACGTGCCATTCCTTCTCCTGGAATGCCCTTCCTCTCCTGTCAACCTGGTTCTACCCCAGACTTCAGCTCCACTTCATTTTCTCTGGCAAGCCCTCCCTGCTCGGCACCTGGCAGACTCCTTTGCCACACCCTCAGTGGAGCTGCCCTCATTTGCCCTCTACTCTAATCCCACCACTGACACCAACACACCCTGGGAGCGAAAAGCTGAGGCTCATGTTGGGTGTGGAGGGACGGATGAGGCGTGACCTGAGGACCGTGGAGTCACTCACCATCTTGCCCTGTCGGCCAGGGGGTCCCACAGGTCCCTGAAGGCCTCGGGGACCCTGGAAGAGAAAGAAAAAGAGAATGGAAAGAAAAAACTAAGACACAGGAAGGACTTGTTTTCAATCATTCCCTCGGAAGGGCAGTAATTGCAAGAGTATCCCTGTCCGTTTCTCATTCCCCCCAACTAGCACTTTATCCCATGGCCCTAAGGGAAGACCCTTCCCATGAAGTCATGTCCCCACCCCCCATCCCCCGATCTTACCTGTGGCCCCATTTCTCCCATCTCTCCTTTCTGACCTGCATACCCAGGAAGACCCTTGGGAGAAGAGATGGGGAGATGCCATTAGAGTAGCTTCCCCTCTCCGCGGGCGTGTCTCCCTCGTTCACGCAGCCTCTGTACTCACCACAGGGCCTGGACGTCCAGTGAGCCCTACCGGGCCAGGGGGGCCTTTCATAGAGAGCTGGAGAGACAGACGGCACAGAGCCTCAGCTCTCCCACCCCACCCACCACAGCCCCCACCCGCCAGAGGGGATCTTCAGGAGACAAATATCTACCTGTCTCCGACCAGCCCTTCATTACCCCCATCTCTGCCATTCCCTCGATGTTCTCCCACCCCCCGACCCTCCATCAGTCCCCTGATGGTCCTCCACGCACCTGAGCCTGTTGCATGATTGCCTGAGCCTGGGCCTGCTGGAAGGAGACTGGGGGTCCTTTGAGGGAGCCGCTTGCAAACTGGAACTATCAGGCAACTGGCAGTGAGGGGAGCCCCAAAGAGAGGCTCCACCCCCCAAAGCTGTGCCATCCTGTCTCCTTCTTACCGGCATCATGATCACAGTTCCTGGTAGGCCCCTTTGTCCATCCATGCCAGGGATTCCCGGGAGGCCAGCAGGGCCCTAAGAGAGGCAGGAGAGGACAGAGAGAGACTGAGGGGAGAGAAAGATGGAGGACGAGAGGGGTGGAGGCAGAGAAATGGAGAGAGGACGGCAGGGCAAGACAGAAAAAGATGGAGGCAGGGAGAAAGAGAGAATAGGCAAGAGAAAGACATAGAGATGGAGGGAGAGAGCCATAAAAAGTAGCAGAGCCCCTAGCTGGTTTGGCTCAGTGGATAGAGTGGTCAGCCTATGGCCTGGAGGGTCCTGGGTTCGATTCCTGTCAAGGGCACATGCCCGGGTTGCGGGCTCGATCCCCAGTAGGCAGCCACCAATGATTTTTTCTCATCATTGATGTTTCTATCACCCTCTCCCTTCCTCTCTGAAGTTAATAAACAAGTATTTTTTTAAAAAAGGTAACAGAGACAGAAACATAAAGAGACAGACAGACAGGAGATAAAGAAACAGAGACACAGCCCTGCTGATATGGCTCAGTGGTTGAGCGTCAACCTATGAACCTGCAGGTCAAGGTTCAATCCCCAGTCAGGGCATATGCCCAGGTTTCGGGCTCAGTCCCCAATGTGGGGTGTGCAGGAGGCAGCCAATCAATGATTCTCTCTCATCATCAATGTATTTCCCTCTTTTCCCTCCCTTCCTCTCTGAAGTCAATAAAAATATATTAAGAAAAAGAAGAAAGAAACAGACACAGACATAAGGAAAAAACAGAGATAAAAGACACTCAGAGAGAGAAACAGAGAGAAAAGCAAGAGACAGTCCCACAGAGACAGGAGAGAGCCGGAGCCAGAAAGACAGTTCATAGGCGGGGAGAGAGGAGCGGAAGGGGCCTGAACCAGCCCCCAGACAGTATCTCCAGCCCCGCCTCTCAGACCCATGTTCAGACATCCCGCTGCTCACCTCAGCCCCACAGCCCGAAACCTCACTCCCCAGATGGATACACCCTAGGGAGACTCACCGGTAGGCCGGGGTCCCCAGGAAACCCTGGAGGTCCAGGAGGGCCTGAGGGGCCGTCCACCCCCTGTTGAGGACAGAGGAACAGAGGTCATGAGAAGTGCAAAGTTTGAACCAGGCTGACTTCTGACCCACCACTGACCCTGACCCCATGCTGACCTCTACAGCCAACCGTGGAGCCATTCCTGGCCCCTAATACTATACAGACCCCCAGCAATCCCCTTTACACCCCAACTCCTATTCTGACATCCTTTGAGCCTCAAATGTCCAATAGTCTTCAATGACCGGCAATATCACATTCCAACCCCTCATCCCAACTAGAAGAGAAAGACAGGAAGAGAGGAATGCAGCCCTGACTCACCCGAGGTCCTGGGGCTCCTGGGGGTCCTTCAAACTGCTGTCCCTGAAGGAAAAATGAGTGTGACTCCCCTTCTAGCCCAGATTCCACCGCTTCCTCCCAGCCCCAGGCCCCTCACCTGTTCAGTCACTGCAGGTTCTCCTTTGGCTCCCTTCTCTCCAGCACCCTGGGACGGGGGGTGGAGGGGCGCGCAGAAAAGAGATGTGAGTCCTGCAATCAGACCAAGAACTCCCAGCCAGCCAACCTCACAGTCAATACACACACACACACACACACACACACGCACACATACACACACATGCACGCATCCACACAGAGCCCATCCTCTGCGCTGCCTGCACTGTCCTTTCTTCAACCAAGATGTTTGGAGCAGCTCAGCTCCCAGCTGCCGCCTGGCCAGGCAGCGCCAGGTGAAGAGCGCCCGCTCTAGAGCCTGCTGTGCGGGCCTGATCCTGGAGCTGCCTCTCGCTAGCTGCCTGATGGACAGCAACTCCTCTAACTGCCCTGGCCTCCCCTGCAAAGCCAGTGGGTGAATGATGTCATCCCATGACAAGAGGAATCCCGTGAACACAGGAATAAGTTCAAACAGTGCTTGGATCGCAACAGGGTAAGTTCCTTAGAATTCTTCCCCTTCGCCCCGTCCAGCACCAAAGCTGGAACCTGTGCCCCTTCGTCTGCATCATTTCCCTCAGCAATTCTATCCAATTCCTTGGCTAAAGATAGCACCTCTCTGTGGATCAGTCCCAAGGGTTTATCTCCAGCCTAGACCATCTGTCTCCCCTGAACACCAGAATCTTCTCACCAACCACCCGCTTGACATCTCCACTTGAAGGCCAAACAGGGGTTGCCGAGTTAGCACATCCAAAATGAGATCCTCGGCCCTTCCTACCCGCCCCTTCCTCAGGCGTCCCCATCTCGCTCCATGGCCCCATCGGGAATCTGCCGTCATCCTTACATCTTCCTCCACCGCCAGCAGCAAGACCAACATGGAGCATGACCCAAATCTGTCCAGTTTATTCTACCACCCTTCACTCCCCTCCTCCAGGTCACCGCTGCTGTGGCTGAGACTACGTTTCCCTGCTGCCTCTCTGGCTCCCCCTATGGTCCACATGCTGCTCAGCAGACAGAGGAGTTGTTAAAACTCCAAATCAGATCTTGTTCCATCTCTAGTGGGTTCTCATCATGCTTAGTCGAAAAGTTGAATGAATCACCCCACCCACAGAGCCATCTATTAGCACAATGTCTGTCACATTAGCACAGTGCCTGTAGATAAATATTTGTCAGCTCCACTGGGATGGTAGGAAGGCGTTCCAGGCAAGATACAAAGCAGGCAAGAGAAGGAATGTGACCATGTGTGGCCATGCCCCCTGCGCCGAACCCAGTCACCCAGACTCACAGGGAAGATGTGGAACTCAGTCTGCGATGGCTGTTCTGCTGCCCGGAATTTGGGGCCACTGGTGGGGCCATCTCCTTCCTCATTCTCTCTGGCTAAATCAGTCTCCAGGGTCCCCAGTTCAGTTTCACTATCAAAGTCCAGCCCCTCCTGAGGACATTAGGACAGACTGAAGTTTACCCCCGATCACCTGCCACCACCACTGCCCAGGGCCTTCCCTTTCAGCCCCATCCACTTTCCACCAACCTCCAGGATGGTGACATTGCGGCCAATGGTCACAGTGGTGGCGATGACCAAGGGCGTGGGAGTCGGAGGCAGAGTTGGTGCTGTTGTCTCTGTCTTGGGGATGTCTGTAGAGGTCTGGAGAAGGGACACGGGAGTATCAGGTTTAGGGTCAGGCCAATTAAGACAAAAAGGAGACAAAGAAGGAGTGGGCCCTGCCCACTGACATCCCTTGAGCCTCAAAAGTCTAATCGTCTTCACATGACCTGACAATATCACATTCCAACTCCTCACCCCAGGGACTCAAGATGGAAGTGGGCATAAGAGAATTCCCAGAGAACATAAGAAGGGGGGAGAAGGGGCTACCATTAGAGGCCAAGGTGTGCTGGCTGGACCAAGACATCCAGCAGGGGGAGCTCTCGTGTGTGGAGGAGGAGGACTGAGCCTGGTGTCTGAAGCCTGGAAGGCAGAGCCGGGCTGGCTCCAGAGCCCAGTGATCAGGGTCAAGGCCCAGCACTCAGGGCCAGGCTCCCGGAAGCCTAGCCCACTTGTTCCCTCCCAAGGCGAACTCTCATCAGCCAGCCAAGCCACAGTCAGTGAGGGAGCGGCAGCTCCTCTGGCCTGGACAACTGCAGAGGAACTGGGTCATGAGCACGAAGAAGACAGTGGGGCCCAGGTAAGGGGCTGGTGGGGCTGGGGCTTGGGCTGGGATTGAGGAAGAGGCTAGGGAGAGGCAGCCACCTCAGGTGCCCCTGCTCTGGGACTGGAATAATAAGTCTTTCTCCCCGCTAATACCGAAAGCAGATGTAGTACAACCAGTGACCCTGCCCTAACTAAGGACCCCAGCCAATGGCCTTCAGCAATGACCCCTGCCCTGTGACCCATGAACTATCAATCTCTATCAGGGAAGTCAAATAATGCTCCCAATTTCAATTAATAGACTCCCCAATAAATAACCCTCACCAATGGCCCCAAGGAATGATGCACTGATAAACCCCACTATCCTTAAACAGGACCCTCATTGAGATCCTTCTAATAATAAGATCCTTGTCCTGATGTGGACACATCACAGAAGCAGAGATGGAGAGCTCATAAGACAGAGCCAGCACCCCCGCCCCACCACCCAGTCGTCAGTCAGCTAAGGTAAATCAAAAGTCAGGGATTGGAGACTGAAAGCAGAGACCTTCATCAGTGGGAATCAGGCAGCCAAGGATCAGAGGTGAGAGGTCAAAGGTCCCTTACCAGGTTCTCCAAGGAGCCAAGAGATGGATCCAGCGTCAAGGTCTCTTTGTTCTTCTTCTTCCTGCCCTTCCCCTTACGACCTCGCCCTTTTTTCTTCCCCTTTCCCTTCTTCTTCCGTTTGGGGGGCGGGGTTTCCGGCTCACCTTGGGGGCTCTGGGAAGAAGACCCCAGTCAGATCCAGAAGCCCTCCGTGGGGGCCTCACCACTCACTCAGGTCATGGAGGCTATGTTAGCACCCAGCCCACTCATCTTGTGTCTTGAAGCCAGTACTCATTCCGCTTTATGACCCCGGGTCAAGGTCACTCATGCCTATGATGTGTTTGAGGGCAGGAGTCACTCAGCCCCATGGATGGGGCTCAGAATTCACTCATTCCTGAACCTGAAGCCAGGGATGACTCGGCCTGTGGCCTAGGACAAGCCTGTCACTCACCCCTGAGGCTGTAGGGTCCAGGTGGTCACAGCCCAGAAGGTACCGCTCACAGGCCTGGAAGGCCGCCTGAGGATCCGTGCTTATCAGCAGCTCCTGAATGTCTCCCTGGGGAGAGGGTGGGAGACAGGGAAGGAGGCCACAGGCTAACTCTGACCCCCAATCCACGCATGGAGGCTTGGTGCGTCTCACCCAGAGCACCCTAAGTATAAGGAGGGGGTGGCCCCCAACACAGCCCCAGTGACCCCTCGGTTTTTCAAAACTGAGAAAGGACAGATTCTACCAGGGTCACAGCAAATCACAACCGCACACCACAGCCTACAACATCCGTCCCATCAGAGGCACATTTGTTCCCTCGTTCTCGGGTGTCAGGTGACCTTCAAGGTACTGGGGAGAAGGGGGACAGCAGGATGGAGGAGGTTGAGGCCTCCTGGAGGTGCCACACATCACAGTCACACGCAGCACAGTCCCCAGCCACAGTCACCACACCAAAAACACGCCTGCCCCATGGCCACTCAACATCATGCCTTGCCAGCACCCAACATCATAAGCACCCAGCACACAATCATACGCCACCACCATGAGTCATGCATCACAGCCTTCTCCTCCCACCACACGCCAAGCACACACATCACAAATGATCATTGCGTGGCTATGGAACCTGTCACACACCACAAAGATGTGCAATGACGCATGGTGCTCCTTTCTCTCTGCTGCCTGGCAGGAAGTGGGAGCCAGATGTCCCCCTGCTCTAATAGCTTCTCCAGATCAGGTTGTGGATAAAACTTTTGCCCGCCCTCTGCCTCGGTTTCCCCTCTCATTGAACAGCTACCTCAAAAGTCTCCTCTCCAAGGTCCTGGCTCCCCAGCATAGTGAGTCCAGCTGTGCTGATGAATCGAGGCCCCTGACCCAACACAGGGGGCTGAGGTTCACAGTCAGCCACCAGGGTCACCATGCCACCATCCACACTGACTGCCACACGGTGCCACCTGCAGGGAGAAGTCTCAGTGGGGGGTGCTTCTCACCCCACCACTCTGTGGGCCCTCCCTCTCCCTCTACTCACCTGCCATCCATGAGGTTGACCTGCTGGGGGAGGGGTCTAAAGGAGCCACCGAGGAGGCCCAGAGATGGCCCCAGGGCCAGGCCCAGCTGCCGGGCACCATCCTCATCATAAACAGACAGAAGGACAGACTGGTTGGCTGGCTGGCCCCGCAGAGTGATCAGCACAGAGAAGTTCTCAGGAAAGTGTTCATCTGATGGGGGTACGGAGGGAAAGGGGCAACTCAGATGACCTGGTAGTGACCCCTGCTCCCAGGATGACCCCCCAGCCCCTCCCACACTGACTTACCTGGAAAGAGTTCCCACGTGGGGACGCCTAGTGTGCTGGCCTTGCCCACCCTGAATGCCCGGTCGCCCTCTGGGGCCCTCTGGGGGCAGAGGCCAGGCCCCTCAGGGACCTCAGCCTGGCCCCCCCGCACACCCAGAGCCGCCAGCACATCCACGGGATCTGCTGCAGAAAGAAGCCGGGTGCATGGCAGTTAAAATAAGCCCAGGACTCCATGTGAGTGGCCCAGGTTTGGGGACTAGGCTCCTCCCCCACCCCACCCCCTGTGTTTATGGGTCAGGAAGAGGGAGCATGTCTGGGACCCTCAACCCCCTTTCCAACTCACAGCTGTTCCGGCCCCATTAGCCTGTTGACTCCTGTTTTGTTGTGTTTTTCCCCTTGGTTTTGGTGAGAGAAAAAACACTGACCTAGTTCTGGGATGAATCAAAGCTTCCTGGCCTGAGCCCCAGAGTCAGACTGTCCCCCTCTCCGCACTCCCCCACACCAGCTCCCTGAGGCTTGCTTCCAGGCTTGGAGCCCCCTTGCCAGGGGAAACCCACTTGGAGAGGATGGGGCCTCTTGGGTGTTCCTTCCCCACCTCCTCCCTCTGACCTCTTCCTTTGACCACCACTTCCTGTGACCTGCTCCCTCTGACCACCATCTCTCCTGACCGCTTCCTTCTGACCTCCTCCTGGACCACCGACCACCGTCACCCATGATCTTCTCCCTGGGGCCACTCTTTCTCTGGCCATCCCCTCCGACCGCCTCCCTCTGCCTATCCCTGTCATCTGACCTGTGACCTCCCCATTTTAGCTCCTTCTTTGTCTTCATTAGGAACACCTCCCTGATAACCTCCTGACCTCCTCCCTCTGACCTGCTCCCTCTCACCCCAGCAAAGGAAGGATCTGGTCTGGCCCAATCAGAGCCTAATCCAAGCAGTTCTACCAGCCCCACCCCTTGCAGCCCAGGCTGGCCAGCAATAAGTGGAACCACATGGCTTGGGCAGGCGGGGGCGGGGGCTACCCCTGGCCCAAAGCCCCTGCCCGATCTCCCCTGCTCTCCACCCCCAGCAGACGTCCTACTGACCCTCTGACCCAGCCTCTTGGCAGTAGTCAGATTCTACTGGATCTGCCCATGACCTCACCCTGGGGGCGGCTCTGCTGACCTCATCATTGGGAACCAGGATAGGGGCCCAGAGTTGAGGGGAATAGGGGTTTGGATGAGGGACCCCATTCCAGCTTCTTCTGGGTCAGACTCTTCATTCTCCAGACTCTGTAGAGCCTGTTTCAGCCTCAGCTCCCTCTTACCCCCCAACTTCCTTCTGCTCTTTTTTTTTATGTCTTCTCTCTCCCACCCCACCCTCTCTCTGTCCCACTTTCTGTCTCGGTCTTTCCAGGTCTCTCTCCGAGTCCAGCTCGGAATCACTCTCTCTCTCTCTCTCTCTCTTTTCCCTCCCCCTCCGCCCCCATCCTGCTACCATCATCAGCCCCATCTCTAATTGCCTGTTCTGTGGCTGAGCTGTCATTAAGAGGTATTTGGGTTACAGACCCCTGGGGCTAAGATCTGGGCTCCCAGGCTCTGCTAACCACAAGGTCACTCCCTCGTGCAATGACCATCCCAGCTGCCCCCTCTCCAGGCTGGGGCCCAGGGGAGGGCTGAGATCCAGCATCTCAGTGTAGCTCTCCCAGGCTCTTCCCTCATCCAGACCTCAGTCTCTATAGTGGGGAAAATCTCCTCTCTACCAATTGCCCATTCATGTTTAAAAAGTCCTTCCCAGCATCTAACCCAAATGCCTCTTGCTTCAATCTTGTGTCCCTTCTGAAATGACCTTTCAGAAACTGACTTCCCTTTCTTTTCATGGCTGGCTTCGTGACAAGAAGACACACAAGAGGCATTGAGTCTTGCCTGCAGGGTCGGGGGTGGGGGGGTTTGTCAAGGACCCAGTCCACCCTTCCCCCACAGACTCTCCCCTGTGGTGGTGAGGGCCCCAGGGAGACGTCGGGTGGGGTCTAGGATGTGGAGGGAGGCAGGCAGGGACCAGGCTGGGACATGGCTGGGACACCCTCAGAAGTGTAGGAAAGCATAGGTGTGAGTGTCTGTGCAATGTGTGTATGTGCTACTGTGCACGTGCATGAGATTGTGCATGTGTGTGACATTCATGGAGCAGGGAATGGCTGAGTGCGGTGTGCGGTGTCAATGTGTGTGAGTATGTGGCCTGTGGTGGAAAGATTAGGTCCAGTTCTTTGATTGTGGCTGTGTGTCCACGTGAGCCGGCCCGGCGGTGAGGTCTCACAGATGACCTGTGATTGTGTTTAGACTCCAGTTGGGGGCCTGTGATAATATCTGAAGGTGGCGCCACGCCAATGTGTGGGTGACTGGTTGTGAATGTTGACCATGTTGTGTGGATACCAGTGGAAGCATATATGAGAGTTTAAAAGTGTCGGAGGGTGGCAAAAGCTGTGACCGTGCGGTGCGTGACTGATGGGGCTGCCTAACATGGGCACCCTGTTTAACATTCCGGGTGTCCCAGGGGCTTACATTCCGAATAATTGCCCGAGATTGAAGGCTAGTGTGGATGAGTGAGCGTGGGAATGGGGCATAGGCCAATCCGGGATTATCCACGTGAGCAGGCACCTCCCTGAACTTCAGGGGAAGTGTGTGTGTGTGTGTGTGTGTGTGTGTGTGTGTGTGTGTGGTGTGTGTGTGTGTGTGTGTGTGTGTGTGTGTTGGGGGGCAGAGTTTATCGTAGGGAGCGTTTCCAAGAGGGCCTGCCTGGAGTCTCTCAGACCAGGGAAGCCCTCTCAGTCATCACTTGAGGGACCAAGATCTTCCCAACTCCCAGGTGCCCCGCACCGGGAACCCTGCTTGGGGGCAGGGGAGACGTGGCACCCAGCCAGAGGAGCGCAGCTGGGCGTGCGTCAGCTCTGACTCACCCGTCCGTCGGCCCCCGGGACCCTTCGGAGGGGGAGGGCCTCCTGAGAAATTCCTCGGGAGGGAAAAACACTCTAGGCCGGCTCAGGGTGGGGAGCAACTTCCACTCCAGCCCCCGCCCGAGCTCCGCCCCGCCCAGCCCCCGCCCCGCCCCGCCTCGCCCCTCACCGCGGCCCTCCCAGGGCCCTGTCCGTGGTGCTGATCCCGGCTCTGGGGAGCTCGGCGTGGGGGGAGGGGGAAGGGGATGGGGGAGAGGAGGTGGGAGCGTTCCAGTCGGGGACAGAGGAAGAAGAGGAAGAGCAGGGTGAAGACATTTGGGGAGACGCAAAGGGAAGTCTGAATCTCCTGTTAGCCCCCTCCCATACTCGCCCCACTCACCAGCACTCTTAGAATCATCCGCTTACGTCCTCATGGGCAATTATTTACTGAGTATCACACACTCGCTTCGGGGATCAGCCCCTCACCCACATCCATACAATCAACTCTCACTCTCAAGCGCACACACGGTTTCCCTCCAAGTGGCCAGGCACCCATTGCTGCACGCAGCATTCGCACACTTATAAATGCATCCATTCCCATGCACCCACCGGCAAAACACGGTCCCTGCTTTCCCCGCCCCCCGCCCAGCTGTCACACCCACAAATCGCCCAGAGCCGGACAGTCGCACACGGTGGCCACGCGCAAAGAGCACGCCTCCCCGTTCCCGACTCCACCCCGTCTTGGGGCGCCTCGCTGGATTCTGCACTCCGTGTCCTATGCCCTCCCTCCGGGCTCACCCGCCTGTGTCCGGGGCAGAAGCTGCAGCGAGGCCAGGAGCAGGCAGAGGCCGGCCCACGGCTGGCCTAGGCGCCGGCGACTCCCCATCCCGGCGGGGCCCACACCCAAGGTCCGGGACCGGGGCGGCTGCGGGGAGTGGCGACTCCACGGGCTCCGTGCACGCACTCGCGGAGGCCAGCTCCACTCGGGATCAGCAGGAGACTGCCCGAGACCCCGCCCTGGCCTCGCCCTGCACTCCAGCGCCCGGCCAGGCGGGACCCGCGAGGAGGAGGTGGCTGACAGCTGGTGGGGGGAGTTTGGAAAGTTTGTGCTGAGCGCTGATTGGGTGGCGCCTGGGCCGGAGCTGGGCCCTGCTGGCCCCGCCCCACTCTGGAGGAGGAGGAAGGTCCCTCGCACCCAGCCTTAGAATTCAGGGTTCCAGGCTTACCCCAAACCCTTTCCCGCTAACAGGCCCCTCAAAGGAGATCTTAGCCTCATTCAAACTTCAGCCTTCATCCAGGCCCTGGTATTAGGGGGTACAGCTTTATACCGAGTTCTTTCTGTGCCACCCAAGGTCCCTAAATGGGATCTCGGCTTCCCACCAAACTCTTATCCACCTGCCTTACCCCAACCACTTAGCCTCACCCAAGAGGTACTGCCTCACCCCAACATCTTCCCTTCAGGTTCCTAAATAAGAAATCCTCTTCCCACCTTAAACCTTACCCCACATTCTACAATGATGCTCTCGGACTTGCCCCAAACTTTCATCTATCCTCCCACATTCCAGAATTGGATGTCCCGGCCCCCTCCCCAACCTCACCACAGATTCCCAAGCACAGGTCTTGATTTCCCCCAAATTCTTAATCTTCAAATAAAGGGTCCCACCTCCATCCCTAGCCCTCCTCTCCCCAACTCAGGTCCCCAAATGAATGCTCTACCCCCAATTCCAAATCTGCACACATACCCCCCTTAAATGTAGGTGTCTAACTATACCCCAACCAGAGCACTGCCATGAGGAGGAGCGGTTCCCTGCCATTTCTGGGGTGAGGCAGAGCCCCCCTCACCTTACTGGGACCCCCCAGTGTGAAGAGGCCCCAGGGGGTCAGGTGGAGTTGTCTGTGCAACTGAACAAGAGCCAACGTGTAGGATCTGAGAAAGCTTCTGCAAGGAGGAACCCAGGGGGCGAGTGTGGCCTGGGCCCTGAGCTCCCCCCTCACCACCAAGAGAGAGAAGCCAGCAGTGCCTCCCTCCCAGCCTCTGGCTCCTCAGACAAAGAGTCTCTGTGTCCCTGGAGACGAAGGGGTGGGGGCCTTGTGGCCTGAGGGGAAAAGGGGGGTTCCCTCAATAAGGGCAGCAGAGGGAATCTCCTCAGGCTGCTCCTCCTCTCTCCCCAGGGACATCTGAGGCTGAGCCTCTCATAGTTTCTTCGCTGCCTTGCCCTGCCTTGCTGGGAAGTTTCTGCGTAACTAACCGCATCTTCTGACATTCCTGTGCACATCTGAGAGGACCCTACTGAGGCCATGCTCTCTGCCACCTCCTCTCTCTCTCTCTCCCTCCAATCAAAGACTCTGCCCAGAATAGAGACAGCAAGAGAATCCCCCGGCTCCCTGAAACTCCCTCCACTCCAAATAATGTACAATAATAATAATAATAATAATAATAATAATAAACAGGTATGAGTGTTGCAGTGAGGAGAAGACATTTTTACAGATAACAGAAAGGGGGTGTGTTGGGTTAAGGCATTCCCCCAGTGCCTGGCCTGGATGGGCTCAGAATCAGAACCTCATGGGGACCCTTCAACCTGCAGGCGGTCCGTGCTGGGGATGTTTAGGGAGATGGGAGGCAGGCGGCAGGTGCTGGCCAGCAGAGGTCAGGCGTCCAGGGAGGGATCAACATGGACGACCTCCCCCGGACTGTACTGATCTCAGGCTGCTCCTCCGGAATCGGCCTGGAGCTCGCAGTGCAGCTAGCTCGGGACTCCAGGCAGCGCTACCAGGGTAAGTGGCCCAGGGCAGGGCGGAGAGGGGCAGGGGTGGGCATGGCCTCAGCCCCCTTGGGGGGTTTCCACCAGCCCTTCCCTTCCAGCTGCATTTGTGGGCTTGGGGAGGACCCAGGACCTGTGGTGGCCCCTTCCCACCTCTCCTTGGGAATCAACCCCTCATCCAATGAACATTTCTTGAGCGCCTACTGGATGCCAGGCACTGTTCTAGGTGCTGGAAATACAGCTGTGAACAAAACAGACCCTGAGCAGTGGTATAGTGGGGGAGGGGAAGGAGGACAGACAATAAGCAGATTTTACATTTTTATAACACGTTGAATGCTAATGAGTGATAAGAAGCAAAGGGGATGTGGTGGATGGGTGATAGTTTTAGGAGGGTTGATCAGGAAGGTTTCACTCAGGCGGCCCCTAGGAGGGGGCCCTTCCCCAGCCCTCCCCAGATTACTGCTCCAAGATAAGCCTCTTAAGTGAACCTGACCTTGAGGGTTCAAGGGGTCCTAGAGGATTTGGCCTCCTGCAATTCTGGAGTCAACTGCCCCAGTCTGCACCCCACCCATGGCGACCTCTGGCCCAGAGCAGGCCAGAGTCAAAGTGGACAGAGGGCTGTTACTTAAGAGGAGGCTGCAGCGGGTGAGGGCATTGTCCCAGTTGGCAGAGCTGCTTCTCCCAGCCCTCTCTCCACCCTCTGTCTTAGACACAAGCACAGCTCGAAGTGTGACCGTCTGAAAACCAGGAAGCGAGACAGCCACTGGGCCGTGTGTCTCTGGCAGGCAGAGGAGTGTACAAAGCTGCTGAAGGCTACATTTATTGAGTGCTTACAATGTGCCAGGCTAAGTGTTTGCATCTAGTTAGAAATTTAATCCAAACAGCCCCCCTCTGAGTTGTTCCCTGTCATTTGACCCATCTTAGAAATAAGGAAAGCCCTGGCCAGCTAGCTCAGTTGGTTATAGTGTCATTCGGATATGCCAAGTTTTGGGGTTCAATCCCTTGTCAAGGCACATACCAGAGTCAACCAATGGATGCATGGGTAATTAGAGCAATGGATCTCTCTCGCTCCCTAAAATCAGTGTTTTAAAAGAAAATAGATGAGGAAACTGAGGCAACAGGCTGCCAAAGGTTCTTGCCCAAGCCACCCAGCTGCAAAGTGGCCGAGCCTGGACTGAACCCAGGCAGCCTACGCCTGGGGCCATCCTTGTCACTATACTGCATCGGTGCAGCACCGGGAAGCCCACAGGCTCACAGGGAATGTGCAAATGCCCCCTAGGGGTATGCATGTGGATTGTGGGTGCACACATGGGGGGCGTGCTCACATACAGGCATGTGAGCTCAGCACTCTGATAAAGCCAGGTTCAAACCTGTTTTACCACTAACTAGGGATGAGACAGAGAGGAAATGTCACCTTCTTGAGCCTTAGTTTGTTCATCTATACCAAGGGGATAACTTACCTGTTCTAGTTACCATTGCTAAATAATAAATCAAAACTTAGCGTATAGCCCTAGCTGGTTTAGCTCAGTGGATAGAGCATCAGCCTGTGGACCAAAAGGTCCTGGGTTCGATTCCAGTCAAGGGCATGTACCTTGGTTGCAGACTCCTCCCCAGCCCAGGCTTTGGTTGGGGCTCATGCAGAAGGCAACCAATCAGTATGTTTCTCCTACATCATTGTTTCTCTCTGTCTTTCTCTCGCTCTTCCACTCTCCCTAAAAATCAGTGGAAAAATATCCTCAGGTGAGGATTTAAAAAAAACCTTATGGTATAAAAAACTATCATAATTTATCTCACAGTTTACAAAGGCCATGAACTCAGAAGGGCTCAGCTGGTGGTTCTGATTCAGGGTCCAAGGCTACAGCCAGAACAGAGGAGACTAGAATATGTCAGGGTTCGGACAAGCATCTCCCTCTCAGGAGTCTCAGGGGTTCTACATGTGGTCTCTCTGCCTGGGCCAGCTTGAGTTTCCTCCCAACCTGGTCAGCTCAGGACAGCAGGGCTGCCACAGGCTGCTGAGTGTAGTAGCTGGGCTGCTACAGGTGGCTGAAGGCATCAAGAGTGGGAGTGTTCCAGCAAACAAGGAGAGACTGCAGCACCTTTTCTGGCCTCATCTCAGAAGCCACCAATGTCACTAGCACCATGGTCTATTGGTTCACAGCTAGTCACAAGATTCAAAGAGAGGGAAAGAGAGTTCATGCTGATGGGGGAGCAGCAAGGTTCTAATGAGTGTATGCAATAAAAGATGCCATGGCCATCTTTGGGAAAATGTTAGTGCTCTGATCACAGGGTTCCTGTGTGGATTCAAGATGATGCTTATACAGTGTTTAGCACCGTGTCTGGCACATAGTAGGTATTCAAAAGTTGGAACTCATGATATAAATGTGTATATCATAGCTGCATGTACCCACAGCACATATGTTGAACTTACGTGTATATGCATTTCTCCTCGAGGTAATCTGTTTTATAGTTATTTTATTGTCTGGCCTACTAGGCTGTGAATTCCATGAAGGCACAGACTTGATCTTATTTTATGGAAGAGTGTCAGCACCTAGAATAGGACATGGTATATATAGTAGATGCTCAATAAACATGATGGGTGGATGGATGGATAAGCATGTAAAGGTATGTATGTAAGTGCGAATCTGTGAATGTGAGGTGAATGAAGGTGTGCAAGTCTGTGGGTCCCCATCCCTCTGTGACTGCTCAGGCAAGTCCATACATAGGGGAAAGAAGCCAGTACCTGCCCCAACTGTTTTCTGTCCCCAGTGGTGGCCACCATGAGAGATCTGGGAAAGAAGGGGACACTGGAGGCATCTGCCGGGGCAGCTCTGGGGCAGACCCTCACTGTGGCCCAGCTGGACGTGTGCAGTGATGAGTCAGTGGCCCAATGTCTCCGCTGCATCCCGGGAGGAGAAGTGGACGTGCTGGGTGAGACTGAAAAATCCCTGAGGTCGCTCGCCCCCTCCCTGACCTAAGCACAGATCCTCACCACAGCAAGGCCCTTCCGTGTCTGGGCACCAGCTCTCTTGCTTCATCAGTATCCTCTCGCCATGAACAGAAGGGGTAGACCAGTTGTCCAGAAGCCCGAGGCTTAATAAGAATACAAGAAATAAAATGAGATTTGAGGTCAGAGAGATTTTACTTAAGAAAACTTCTCACACATGGAGAAAATCATATGTGGTTTGATGAATCATTTGGCGAAGGAAGCATGATGAAGAAGCAACTCATGATTCCTTAACAACGTCTAAGGAGGGTGGGTATGGCTATTTTGATGTAATTGGGGTCAGAGTTAAATTGCTCATTCATTAAAGTGGAGGTTGTTCCCAGCAGTCCTTCCCCTCTCTGGGTTCAGGGTCCCCTATAACAAATGTTGATTAGGAAGGCTCCACATCTGTCCACCCAAGATACCCTGGACTGACCTGGATTTGGAGGGAGCAGATGGGGTGACTCAGGGAGTGTCCCCTGAGGAGTGACACTGGAAGGGCTGAAGGACTTCAGAGTAACCCTCAGTATCTCCCCCTTAGTGAACAATGCTGGCGTGGGCCTGGTGGGGCCCCTGGAGGGGCTCAGTCTAGCTACCATGCAGAAAGTGTTTGATACCAACTTTTTCGGAGCTGTCCGTCTGGTCAAAGCTGTGCTTCCCGGCATGAAGAGAAGGCGGCAGGGCCACATTGTGGTGGTCAGCAGTGTCATGGGGCTGCAGGGTAAGCTCTGGGACCCACGCCTGGGAAGTCCCCCAGTGTCTGACCTTCCTTAGCTGGAAAGATGACAAGTAGGTTTTAGCTCATATTCCAAATGAGCCCATGTTGAGAAGGATTCTGAAGCTCAGAAGGGAAAATTCTGGGAAAGATTACCTATGTCTGCCATGGTGCAGGTCTAGGCTGTGGTGTATAGATGCTACCAATAGCCATCTACATCCCAGCACCATCCCCACTTCCGAACACCTCCAAAAATCTCTCCCAACCATTCCCCAACACACACACACACACACACACACACCAGAACTCCTCCTGAGATCCTTCTTGACAAATGCTCACCACCAGGCCACAGAGAGGTCTAGATATGGGATCCTGAAGGTCCTCAGAAAAGAGAGCAGTGATTGACTAGTGAGGTCTGCTATGGGCCTGGAATGGAAGCCGCCTACTTGCCACCCATGCTCTTGGGTTTCTCCTCCTCGAACCCCTCTTGACTCCCCTCCTCCCCTTGACGTTTCCTCAGATCTGCCCCTCTCCCCAGCTGTCCCCTAGAGAATCCCCCCTATTCATCATCCTGCCACCGGGAAGCTGCATGTACTTCGCTCAGCCCGTTGGCCCCTCATCTGCTACATTTACTGCTCAAAAGGACTCAGGGCCCTGTGATCCCAGATACAAGTGGCCCCAGGGGATGAGAGGATGGAGGGAAGTCAGAGAGATTCCTAGGCTGAGGGCAGAGGGAGCAGGGCTGGGAAGAAGTGGCAGCTGGCATCCCAGGACAGCCGCCAGCTGGCCCCAGATGCTCCATCACACAATACCACCCCCCATAGCTCCTCATTCCAACCCTCAAACCCTCTTTGTCCCTTCGTCTCCCAAAGACCTCTTCCCTCTGCACCCACAAAGCCCATCCCCCAGACTCCAAGGGTCGCCTTCCTCCATCCCTCTCAGGTGTCGTGTTCAACGATGTCTACGCAGCCTCCAAGTTTGCCCTGGAAGGGTTCTTCGAGAGTCTGGCCATCCAGCTGCTCCAGTTCAACATCTTGTGAGGCGGGCCCTTGGGCGAGGAGGGGAAAGGAAGACCAGGGGGCTGGAAGGGGGGCAGACAAGGAAAAGGGGGTAACGAGGAGGTGGGGGCAGGGAGAGGTGAAATAAAGATGGGAGAAATGAGGGGTGAGAAGGGAAGAGGGACAGTCATGAGCCAAATGGGGCTGAGAGTGTGTGGGGGCACCGGGCCCCCCCTGCCCTCTCCCCAGCATCTCCCTGGTGGAACCCGGCCCCGTGGGCACGGCCTTTGAGGGGAAGCTGCTGGAGCAGGTTTCCGCAGCCCAGTTCCCAGGCGCCGACCCCGACACCCTGCACTGCTTCCGGGACCTCTACCTCCCAGCGTCCCGGGAGCTCTTTCACTTTTTGGGGCAGAGCCCCCAGGAGGTGGCCCAGGTGAGGAGGGGACTACAAGAGTCGGCGTAGGTATGTAGGGGGCCCTCCCTGCAGAAGTGCTGTCCCTGGGTCCCCGAGCTCAGGGCTCCACCCCACAGGTAATTGTCAAGGTCATCAGCTCGGCCAGACCACCCCTGCGCCGGCAGACCAACGCCCGCTACTCCGCCCTGACCGCGCTCAGGGCCGCGGACCCCTCCGGCCGCCTGTATGTGCGGTCTGCCCACCGCCTGCTCTTCCGCTGGCCGCGCCTCCTCAGCAGGGGCCTCCGCTGCCTGGCCTGTGGCTGCTTCACCACTCGGGTCCGGCCTGGGTGAGCCTCGCCCAACCCTGCCCACTCCTGAACAGCCAGACCTCCCCAGTGCACGCCCAGATCAGAGGCCCTGCGGGTCATCTACTCACTCATCTACTCACTCACTCACTCATTCAGCAAATCCAGGCATAGGCCCTCGTGGTCAGGGGTGGGGCAGAGAGAAAGAACCTAGGACCCTGGGCTGAGGAATCTGGTGCTGCATCTGGGAAGGTTGGGGGGCTTCCTGGAGGAAGGGGCATTGAAGGGTGAGACAGGCTGTCTCTCAGCATTTCGTTATCTTGGGCCTGGGAATACAGGAATGATCCAAACACCTCCATCAACCCACCCCCTCCCCAATACACACATGCATAGAGCAGGGTTCACTAGGGGGTCTCCAGACTTTTCTGGTCACACACACCCCATCAACAGAATGTGTCAGTGCACACACCAGCAATGTACATATACTTTTCATAAAATACAGATTTGTAACCACTAACAATCTCTAGATTAAATATTTAATAAAGCTCCATTTCTCATGTCTAAATAAAAAATGAAAAAGCAATAGGGTTCGCTTCACACCCGTTAGAGTGCCTAATATCAACAACAAAAAACTAAACAGAAAATAACAAGCACTGTCGAGGATGTAGAGAAAATGGAACCCTTGTGCACTGTTGGTGAGAATGCAAAATAGTGTTGCCTCCAGGGAAAACGGTATGGCAGCTCCCTGAAAACTGAAAAATTATTATATGACCCAGCAATTCCATATCTGGGTGTACGTTTGCACACCCATGTTCATAGCAGCATGACTCAAAGCAGCAACTCAAAGAGATAAGCAAATGTGTCCGATCCACACAATGAAATGTTATTCAAACTTACAAAGGAAATAAGTTGACACATGTATGCCATGGACATTATGCTGAGTGAAATAAGCCTTCACTAAAAGACAAATACTGTAGGATTCCAATTATATGCGGTCCCTAAGGTAGGCAAATTCACAGAGACAGAAAGTAGAATGGTGGAAGCCAGGAGCTGAAGGAAGGCAGATGGGGAGTTGGTGTTTAATGGGGAAAGAACTTCAATTTTGCAAGATGAAGAGTTCAGGAGATGGATAATGGTCATAGTTACATGACAGTGTGTACTTAACACTAAGGAACTGTACACTTACAAACATTAAGATGGGCCCTGGCTGGTGTTTCTCAGTGGTTAGAGCATCCGCCTATGCAGGGCAGGGTCTTGGTTCAATTCCCAGTCAAGGGCATGTACCCATCCGGGTGTGTGTAGGAGGCCACCAGTGGATATATCTCTCTCATATCAATGTGGCCCTTCCCCTCCCTACCCCCCCCCACTTGCCTCCCTTCACTCTCTCCAAAGGGCAATGAGAAAAATATTCTCAGGTGAGAATTAACAAAACAAAACAAAAATGCTAAGATGGTAAGTGTTGTGTTATGTATCCTTTTACCACAATTAAAATTATTTTACAAGTGATAGGGGTCCCACCTGAGTCCCCAACAAATGACCCCAAGTTTCTTGGCCTTCCTCTGTAGAATCTGGAAGCAGATAGACTCTGGGTGTAACTGCAGGCTCTGCCTCTGTTTTACCGGGTGGCTGTGGGCCGGTCACTCCCTGGCCTCGTCTTCTAGGAAGCAGGGCTCGCAGCGACGGTGCTGAACGGACCGGACAGGCCCCTGCACTGTTCTGCTTCACTTGGAGTTTTTGCTGTGGCTCAGGGTCAGCTACCACCGTGGAATGCCAATCTCCAGGCAACATTTTTTTTCATTCAGGTTTGCTCTGCAGCCTCCTCCGATGGAGACGCTCACAACCTCACCCGTTCGTAAGTGAAGAATCGGAGGTTGTCAGGAGCAGAAGAAAGGGATAGGGGTCAGGTCGAGGGGTGCCCAACTCCATTTCTGCTGTTCTTCAAGGGGTCTCTAGTGACCTAGAAAAAGGGAAACTGAGTCTGGGGCCCTGGGAAGAGATGTCTGAGAGATGGGGGGAGGGAGGAGTTTGCTTAGTATGTTTTATCAAATTAAATTCTCTCTCCTCTTCTTTATTGGATTTTTGGGACAATGTGGTAATGCCTTTAAAAGAGTACATGAAATTAGATAATGAGGATGGCTGCACAAACTTGTGACTATACTAAAATCAACTGATCCTGCCCTTCAAATTGGCAAACTTTATGGTATGTGAATTACATCTCAATTTAGAAGTTAATTTTTAAAAGGATATAGAAAGCGCACAGATGCGGGAGGTCTTTGGACCGCCCCAGGAGGCTCACCCCCAGAGTACATCCACCACTCTCCTCCGCCTTTGGCTCCCAGTTGTGTTGGGTTCTGACAATGGGAGGCATGGGCAGGAGATCAGAGGGTGGAAGGAGAAAGACCAGCGCTCTCTGTGGGGTCTCTGGAGAGCCACAGAATCTCTCCATCGAAGGCTCAGCGCCAGCTTTGGAGAACCACCCCCTCCCTTTGCCACTTTCAGCTAAAGATGGTGATGGGACCCACGGCTGCCAGCAGAGGGCACTGGGCCAGCCACCACAGGACTCCCTGCCCTGCCCTTTCCTTCACAATTGCCCATCTCAGGACTCCCCAGGGACCCACCTGAGTGTGCTCTCTCTCCCATCCAGGATGCTGGCTAACGTCACACAGGTGCATTGGACAGCAGAGAAGCAAAGGGCACACTCACTAGCCCGCCAATAGAATATTATCGACATTCGCTGCCTGCCTTCCCCCAAAGGTCTCCAACTGTCCTGAATTTTATATCCAACATTTCCTTGCTTCCTAAAATCTCCTTTAACTGAATTATCTTAAAAGACAAATTGCTCTTCTTGTCAAGAAGGAAAAGCCATCAGAGTCACTGTAAGTGAAGCCGAACTGGATATTCACTTGTGGGTGGGGCATACAGTAACCCAACCCCCTACTCATAGACTTGCTGTGCGAAAAAACACCAGCTTCTCTTGCAGCTAGATGGTGAGTGTGCAAGCCCGATTCCACTCAGCAGATGCATATGATTTAGAAGTGAGAGGCGGCCACCAGAGAAGGCAGGATCTGCAAGGACACATGGCAGAGGAGGCAGGAGCCATGTATTGCCAGGCTTGACAGCAAAACCTAGCGCTGCTGGCTGGTTTCAGGGGCGGTGATTTAAGCTGTGGCCTAGCTGCTGCCCTGCACTCTCACTTTGTTCCTTTTCTTTTTCCTATCCTTACCCTTATTTTAGAGAGAGAGAGGAAGGGAGAGAGAGAAACATCTATGTGAGATAGAAACATCCATAGATTACCTCCTGTACATGCCATGAATCAAACCCATAACCTAGGTATGTGCTTTGACTAGGAATTGAACCTGCAACCTTTTGGTGTCCGGGATGACGCTCCAACCAACTGAGCCACCCAGCCAGGGTCACTTTGTTCCTTTTTATCTTCCAAGGCCTGTGATTGCATGAGCCCCCAGTATCCAGCCAATACATTCCTTTGCAGCTTAAATCACCCTGAGTCAGCTTCAGATGAATTTAAGGAAGATACATCACCAATCCAGATGGCAGCTATAAAAATAAGTGTTGGGGGGAGGTGGGGGAGACAACTGTTATTAACTCGAGTTGGATGCTATTGCCGTTTTATTGTTTACCGCGGAGTCGACAGATTGGCAGCTCAAAGAGCGTTCAAAACACTCCAAGCTTTGCCTCTTTATTTCAACACTCAGACCTGATCCCCCTGTCTTCCCCATCGTAACAGAGACAAGCTCATTCCTCCAGTGGCTCCGGCCAAAAATCCCCGAGTCATCTCTAGCTCCTCTGTCACACCTCACAGCCAATGTAACAGGAGATCTTGTTCACGTGACCCGCAACATGCATTCAGAACCAGCCACTTCGCACACCTTTTCAGCCTCCACACTAGTCCAGCCCCCATCATTTCTCCCTTGGAGTATTGCACCAGCCCTCCTCCCCTCCCCCACAATCCATTCTCCACATAGCAGCCCAGGGGAGCCTTAAAAAGATCTTTTGAATACGTAAAATGTTCACAATGGTGGCATTGGTTTTATGGGTGGTTGTTTTTAGGGTGGTTTTTTTTTTCATAATTAAAGGATTTTTAAAAAAACAATTCTGCCTTGGCGTGTGTGGCTCAGAGGTTGGAGCGTTAGCCTGAGCACCAAAGGATCCGCAACCAATTGATGTTTCTCTCTCTCCCCCTCCCTCCCTCCTTCCACTCTCTCTAAAAATCAGTGGAAAATATATCTATGGCTCCCTGGTGTGGCTCAGTGGTTGAGCATTTTCCTATAAACCAGGAGGTCATGGTTCAATTCCCAGTCAGGGCACATGCCTGGGTTGTGGATTTGATCCCCAGTAGGGGGCGTGTAGGAGGCAGCCCATCATCACCAACTGTCAGGTCTCCTACATGATATCACCCCTGAATACCTGTCTCGAATCACCTCCCGCTCTCTCCCTTCACCCACTTCATTCCAAGAACACCAACCTCCTTGCTGTTCCTTAAACGTGCCATACACACTCCCACCTCAGGGCCTCTGCACCTGCTGTTCCTTCCGCCTACAGTGCCCTCCTCACATGGCCACATGGCTTCCTCCTTCACCTCCTTATGGTTCCCAAAGGTCACCAACTCAGAGATGTCCCCCTAATCCCCACAGGTAGTACCCTGTCATTCCATCCCCTTAAGTCACTTATTTCTCATCAAGGACATATATGCCACAACTATAGTCACAATTTGGTTCTCATCCATCTCTACCACTAGAGCAAGTGGTCGGCAAACTGCGGCTCGCAAGCCACATTCAGCTCTTTGACTCCTTGAGTGTAGCTCTTCCACAAAATTACCATGGCCTGGGCGAGTCTATTTTGAAGAAGTGGCATTAGAAGAAGTTTAGATTTTAAAAATTTGGCTCTCAAAAGAAATTTTAATCACTGTACTGTTGATATTTGGCTCTGTTGACTAATGAGTTTGCCGACCACTGGGCTAGAATGTCAACTTCATAGAGGAGATTGTTGTCTGTTTGCTCAATCCTATCCCCAGGACCTACTACATGATAGATATCCAAATATCTGATAAATGAATGAATGGGTGCGTAAATTAACACATTAAAATGAGACTCACCTCGCCCTGGCCATTGTTTCTCAGTGGTTAGCACCTTGCTCCACACACTGAAGGGTCTCAGGTTTGATTCCTGGTCAAGGGCAGTACCTGGGTTGCAGGTTCGATCCCCAGCCCTGGTCAAGGCAAGCATGCAGGAGGGAACCGATCAATGTGTCTTTCTCAGATTTATGTTTCTCTCTCTCTCTCTTTTTCTCTCCTTCCCTCCTTCCATCACTCCCTTCCACTCTCTCTAAAAATCAATGGAGCCCTAGCCATTTTAGCTCAGTGGATGGAGCATTGGTCTGCAGACTGAAGGATCCCAGGTTCAATTCCAGGTCAAGAACACATACAGGGGTTGCAGGCTCAACCCCCAACAGGGGACGCGCAGGAGGCAGCCCATCAATGATTTTCTCTCTCATCATTGATGTTTCTCTCTCTCTGAAATCAATAAAAATATATATTTTTTAGAAATCAATGGGGAAAATATCTCAGGTGAGGATTAACTGAGAGAGAGAGAGAGAGAGAGAGAGAGAGAGAGAGAGAGAGAGAGAGAGGGAGAATCTCCTTGACCTAATAAAGATTGAAAGATCTTTCTCTGCTCCCCAAACCACCATGCTCCATCTTTCTTCCATGTATTTGCACAAGCTGTTCCCTCCCCTTAAACAAAGCTGCCTTCTTCTCACATCCTAACCCTTTACCTGATTTCTCTTCCACTAAGGCTTCTAGGTTTCAGCCTAAAGACTGCCTCCTTCGGGAGGCCTTCCTGGATTCCTAGCTAGTTGGGTAGGAGGCTCCGCTGGCCCTCACAGCTGCTTATTTATGGTCATCCTCCTTGATGGGGCTTGAGCTCTGTGGGGGTAGATAACGTCATTTCTTGGACCTTTTTCAGACACAGTCATCAACTCTGAACGTGACACTGACTTATTCCCCCCACCCCCATCCCCAGCTTAGCAACGAGCTTCTTCTGAAAAGTCCCACTGCCAGTCAAGACCTCCCTGGACCAATGCGGGGAGACAGGCATTGCCCTTAGGAGCCAGGGCGCAAGGCCAGCTCCTGGAGCCTGGGGGGAACCGAGTGGAGTGGTCAGAACCAAGAAATGACGGAGGAGCCTGATTGGGACTGGAAGTGACTGAGCTGGGCACCTCCTGGCGGCACGGTCCAAGCTGAGAGCTCTTTACACCTCCCACCTGAGCCAGCAAGGCACTCTCCTCTTCTGTAAAGCAGAGGCGTTGCTGGAGAGGAAGTCCCTACTGAGTGCCAGAACTTGGTTGCTGTTTCAGAAATGACAGCCCTTCGTTGTGATGTTCACATGGGTATTATTCCTTGCCTCCTGGGTCCAGCCTGGCCTTTCCCGGGAAGCCTCGCCTGGAAACCCTGGAGGAGGAGGGGGAGGCGAAAACAGAGACCATACATCCCTGCAGGGCCGCTCCTCCCGCGCCCGCCTCTTCGCTGCAAACTCGGGGTTCCAGGGGGAGGAAGGCCGGCGGAATCTGAGCGGCAGCAGCAGCTGCTCCGGGCGGGCGGCCAACTTCCCCGCCCTCCACCGCCTGCATTCCTGCGGGAGGGGGCCGGGTACCCACTCGGCGTCTGACTGGAGGCTAGCTGGCGCCCTCTGGTGGCCAAGCGAGAGACAGAACTTGACCATTACCAGCTGGAGCAGGCAGGGTGGAGCCCACAGCTCCTCTCCTCCCCTCTGACCCTCCTCCTGCTCCCTCCTAAGCCCGGGTTCAGAAGCTCATCGCCATCACTTAACCGCTGCGGAACCCTGGGAAAGTCACTCAACCTCCCTGTGCCTCAGTTTCCTGGCTGCACACCTTCCAGTGCCTGGGTTTTTTCATCAGCAAAATGGGGCCGTGGATTAAGTTGCTGAGAGGATTAAAAGAGACAGTCCTGCCCTACCTGGTTTGGCTCAGTGGATAGAGCGTCGGCCTGCAGACTGAAGGGTCCCAGGTTTGATTCTGGTCAAGGGCATGTACCTTGGTTGCGGGCACATCCCCAGTAGGAGGTGTGCAGGAGGCAGCTGTTTGATATTTCTCTCTTATCAGTGTTTCTGGCTCTCTATCCTTCTCCCTTCCTCTCTGTAAAAAAATCAACAAAATATATATATATATATTAAAAAGAGAGAAAGAGACAGTCCTGAACGGGCCCACTGGCTTGGTCAGTGGTTGAGCCTTGACCCAGGAGGTCATGGTTCCATTCCTGGTCAGGGCACATGCCCCTGTTGCCATCTCTGATCCATGGTTCTCTCATCGTTGATGCTTCTATCTCACTCTTTCTCCTTTCCTCTCTGAAATCAACCAAAAAAAAAAGAGAGAGAGAGAGAGAGACAGTCCTGGGGAACGTGTCTACAGTGACTACCCACTCCAAAAGGACAAGGGTTTTGTCTTGTTCACTGCTGTGTCCTCAACGCCTACAAGGCCAGGTACACAATAGGTGCCTCATACACAGTAATTGAGCAAATGCTTATCATTCTTTGCGGGGATCTGGAGTGGGGTGGGGTAAGAGGGAACAGTGGCATGAGACTCGAGCGTCTGCTACCACCCACTCACCCAACACCTGCTTTTGTCTCCATCCATTTGTTCGTTGGATGGCAAGGTCCTGTCCCAACAGGCAGCCTCCCCCCACCACCACCACCACCCTGTTTGCTTTCAGTGTTTCCTCTGTTGTTCATCGGCACCCAAGGGCAGCTTTTCCCTTCCTGGGACCACCCCCAAGTCAAACAAAAGCTCAAGAGAGCCACAGGCCTGAGCGTGCTTCAAAGCCGGCTCGGATGTGCCCACCTGGCCAGGTTCCCACTCGGAAGGCAGAGCCACTGCCGGAGGGAGCTCGGCCGGGAGAGAAAGTGGAAGGGACGGAGGCTAGCACTTCTGTGCCACTTGCCTTTGGACAGCACCCTGTCCTGGACCTGGGAGGCCCCGGGACAGAGGAGGGGGGACAGAGGCAGGAAGGAGAGGGCTCAGCCCAGCCAAGGGAGAGCTGAACAGAACCAGCGAAACTCCCTGAGAGCCTGGGACAGCAGTGGAACGTGCCGCCCCCTACGAGCACCAGAGTTCTAGAACCTCCTACATCAGATGCCACCTGCTTCGCCAATCCAGGCCCGAATTTGCTTCTCTTGGTTCCTTGCTTCCTAAGGGATCGTTTGCCATAGTTGTAAGTGCCTGGCCCATCCTCTTAGCTCATCTGCATGCCACAGGGCAAGCGGCTCACCCTCCCGGGGCCTCCGTTTCCTCGTCTTTACCAGGGTGCTCACTCTTACTGCAGCATGGCTGTGAGACTTATGTGAAGTACACAGAGCATGTAAAGCACATCTGGCACATAGTAAGTGTTCAATGAATGCCTGAGGAATAAATAGCTGGATGCTACCTGCCCCCCTGGTTTCTGACACACTTGGGTTTCTGGTGCTGGACAAAGACGGTCGGGGAAGTCAGCATGCATTGAATCTAATGCTCAGAAGGCGAGGAGGCTTAAGAAGAAGGCACCCCAGAGGCCCAGCAGAGATTTTGTCTGTTGTGGTCACTGCTGTGTCCCCAGCATGCTAAGTAGGGCTGTGTTCCTGGTAGATACTTAAGGAATCTTTGTTGGATAAATGTATATGATCGTAGTTTGGGGAGATCTGGGGCCCTCCAATAGGCAAGACTCCCCAAGCTAGCGGCATTGAGTCCCCAGAAGAAAGAAAAACCAGACTACCTTGTCTGCAGCCCTGCCTGCTTCTGTGAGGCAGACACCACAAACAGGCTCTTCACCTTTAATGGGCTCTTTAAACAGCCGGGGGGAATTATTTCCGAACAGAGAAGGCTTTCTTCCAGGCAGGCTTCAAGCGTGATGTGTTTCTGTCCCTGGTTTAATGTATATAATTTGCCTTTGGAAAAGGAGCCCAGAAGAGTTTGCCATGATTTGGGGACAAAGGACAATGGTCACAGTTTACCAAACATAACTGGTCTCCTGCAAAGGAGAAAGATGCGGGGTGCAGAAAGATCAAGAGCAAAAGACGTGGCTCTGTGGAGTGAGAGTGGTCCAATGCTCCAAGAGGTCACTAGTTCAATTCTGGTCAGGCACATGCCCCACTAGGGGCATGCAGGAGGCAGCAGATGGATGGTTTCTCTCATTGAGATTTCTCTCTCTCTCTTTCTCTCTCCCCTTCCCTCCCCCCTCTCTCCCTTCCTTTCTCTCTCAAATCAATTTAAAAAAAATTTTTTTTAATTAGCCCAGTCATGGTGGCTCAGTGGTTAAGTGTCAATCTATGAACCAGGAGGTCAGGGTTTGATTCCCTATCAGGGCACATGTCCAGATTTCTGGCTCAATCCCCAGTGGGGGGCATACAGGAATCAGCCCATCAATGATTCTCTCTCATCATTAATGTTTCTATCCCTCTCTCCCTCTCTGAAATCAATAAAAATATAGATTTAGCCCTAGCTAGTTTGGCTTAGTGGATAGAGCATCGACCTGTGAACTGAAAGGTTCTGGGTTCGATTCCAGTCAAGGACACATGCACAGGTTGCAGGCTGGTGGCCAATCAATGATTCTCTCTCATCACTGATGTTTCTATCTCCCTCTCCCTTCCTCTCTGAAATCAATATATATATATTGCCCTGGATGGCTTGGCTCAGTGAATAGAGAGGACTGAAGAGTCCCAGGTTTGATTCTGGCCAAGGGCACATGCCTGGATTGCGGGCTTGATCCCCAGTAGAGGGTATGCAGGAGGCAGCTGATCAATGATTCTCCCTCATCATTGATGTTTCTATCTCTCTCTCCTCTCTTCCTCTCTGAAATCAATACAGAAATACATTTTTTAAATTTTTAAGAAAAAATAATATATATTTTAAAAGCAAAAGGGTCTGAGCTGGGCATTTCTCAGAAGGTTCTATTATGGTCAATCCTGGGGCCAGACGCCTAAATGCCTATGGCTGCTCCACCCTGTGAGTGGGAAATAAACACATCACTGTCCCCGGCCCCCCAGTGAAGGCTGGGCTGAGAAGGAAGGAGCAGCCCGTTCTGCTCCCACTGGGCCTCTGGGGGTTCCCTCCATGTCCATTTAGATATTAACTCAGCCAGGACAGGCCAAGGCAAACAGGCCAAGCCAGGGCGGACAGGAGGCAGGGTCTGTGGCCGGAGGCCCCACATCACCGCCCCACTGCCCTGATCCCTGGGGTTGATGCTGCTCCTCTTAGGGACCCCCCTCACCCAGGCTGAGCCACTGTGAGTCTGGGAAACGGAAGGGAACCTGCCGACTGCCTACACATCTGTGGTCTTCATGACTCCCCGGAGGGACCCCATCTGTCTCTGCTGTTGCTCCCCAGCCCCGAGATGGAGCCCCCGCTGTGTTTGTCTCCCGGCAGGTGTATCCTGGTGACGCCCGGGTCCTGCGGGTCGGCAGCCCTGAGAACACCCACGTGCAGGTTCACTCGGACTCTGGGCAGCCCCTCACCGGGACCCTGGAGGTGAACCTCACTGTGTGGGACCTCCCCATGAAGAAGAAGGAGGTGGCCAGAAGCCAGCTCACCCTCTCACCGGAAAACCACTTTATGAGCCAGGCATCCGTGATGGTAAGTGACCGGCCAGCATCGGTGGCCACAAAGGGAGGCTCTAGGCCAGCAGCAAGGGTGGAGAGTGGCAGATCTAGGGGGAATTTCCACTAGATACGCTAGGGAATGGACACAGGGTATGGATATACTTAGTGTTCCTCTTAGGTTCTGTCCATTTAGAAATCCAAAATCCCTTCAATCTGGGCTCCCATGATTATTATCGGCTAATAACTAGCCTATATCAGTGGTCGGCAAACTCATTAGTCAACAGAGCCAAATATCAACAGTACGAGGATTGAAATTTCTTTTGAGAGCCGCAAACCGACTTCTCGCATGGGGCAACAAGTTTCAGTCACACTGTCTGTGCGCGCCTGCACATGGTATTTTGTGGAAGAGCCACACTCAAGGGGCCAAAGAGCCACATGTGGCTCACAAGCCGCAGTTTGCAGACCACTGGCCTATATGATGCCTCTGTGCTAATTAATCAAGGCGCCCTCTGCTGGTGACTTGGAAAACTGACCATGGACTGGATTGTGTCTCCTCTTGGAGGAAATGTCCTTATGCAGGAGCAAACTGCGAAGCCACACCAGGCGACCTTGCTCCCAAAGGCACAGCTGGAGGGCCCCCATTCAACTGGCTCTCCTAAGATCTGGCCCAGGGCTCTGCTCCCAGGCATGGGGACCCAGCACGGCCTGAGGAGTGTGGGTATCTCTCCCTAGATTCCCGAGAGCCTGGGGTACCCCCCACAACCAGGCCATCCGGGCATCATGGACACCCACCTCTACCTCCTCATTCATGGAGAAGGTTGTGCTGGTGGCTCCCCATGCTGGCTACATCTTCATCCAGACGGACAAGAGCATCTACACCCCTGAGCACAGGGATACAGCCTCTGGGCACTTGGCCTGGAGCAGACATTGCCTCTCACCCCCAGCCTCCCCCAATGCCCAAAATATTTCACCTGCTTAGGTCCCCCCCACTGCCCAAGATTATAATGCCTACACCCCCTCTCCAAACTCTACCCAACACTCAGAGTCTTCTCTCCTCCTCCAGTTCAATACTGGGTATTCACAGTGAACCACAAAATGAATCCTGTGACCAGGACATTCACTCTGGACATCAAGATGGCCTCTCCTGTTAGCAGGGTGGGTCCCAGGCACTAGGCTGAGGGCCTGGGGGCATGAACCACCTACCCGCTGTGCCCGTAGAACCCAGAAGGGATCACTGTGATCAACCAGGATCTGCTGGCCAGCAGAGGTATCTTCTCGAGCTCCTTCCACCTCCCAGAGTTAGGTGCCCTACTGGGAGCCCTAGGGATAGAGGGTGAGGGTCTCCATCTCTCCTAACTTTCTGTGCCTCAGTTTTGGGACCTGGAGCATCGAAGCCAGTTACCAAAATGCAGCCAAGCTGAAGTTCAAAGCAGCCTTTGACGTGAAGGAGTATGGTGAGCAGAGTATGGGACAAGCCAGAAGCAGGGCTGGAGACCCAGAGGAGGCCTTGTGGCACACCTTCTATGTGCCAGGGCCTGAATTGTGTGCCGGTGAACAGGGATGCATGTTCCAGTCCTTGGAGGTGGCCAGAGTCACCAGGGAAGGAGCAGGACAGGGAGGAGATTAGGGGGAAGACAGTGAATTACTGAGGTGTCCACTGTCTTTACTCCACCCAGTGCTCCCTTCTTTTGAGGTCCAGATGACTCCAAAGAAGAGCTTCTTCTACCTCCATGATGAATCTCTGTGTGTGGAAATCCAGGCCTGGTGAGTCCCCTTACTCTTAGACTGGCCTGAGGACCACGGACACCAAGAAACTGAAGGGTAGTAAGAAGTGGGTCATTCCTATAGCACTTGGGGCTTAAGAAAGGCACTTTCTGACATCCATCAGATATTCTGGGTCACCCACATTGTCCCACAGGTTGTACAGACCACGCCTGCCACCTGTGAGGTTGTACAGACCGTTCCTTCAGGCTTGTGTGGTTGTACAGGTCACCTTGTCTACCTAATGGAGCGCACCACATCTCGCGGTGTGGACCACCTCTGAAGGTCCACAAGGTTGTACAGGCATCTTGTGAAGTTATCCAGAGCACCCCTGCAGATCTGTGAAATTACAAATGCCATATCTGCTGCCTTGTGAGGTTTACTGACCATCTCCACAGCTCTATGAGTTTGTATAGACCATGTTGTCCACCTAAGATTGTAAGGGCCATGCCTTCCACTTCTTAACATTATACAGACCATTATGCTGCACAGAGCCACCTCGGCCATCCCAAGGGGTGTCCAGACTCCTATGTGGCTCCAAATGGTTGTACAAGATACCTCTACCATCTCATGAGGTTTCACAAGTCACATTTACAACCCAACAAGGCGTTAGGTGACTTATTTGTCACCTCCCAGGATTTTATGGGTCAGCAATGAAACCTTCATTTCCAGAGGCCGCCTCTGCCCCTCCCCAAGTTTCACAGCCATCGCTGCAGTCCTATGAGATCACACAGGCCATCTCTGCAGCCACCGGAGGTTGTGCGGTACTTCAGAGCCAGTGGAGCGTCTTTTTATCCCCAGGTATATATTCAACAAGTCAGTGGATGGACATGCCCTGGCCATCTTTGGGGTGAAGCTGGATTCCCGCCAGATCGCCATTCAAAGTTCTCTACAGAGGGTGGAGGTAACCAATTCAGACTCCTCCCCATTCTCCCTCCCTCCCCCCACCCCACAACCTTCCTTCACCTCCCCAAGAAACCATCTCCTCTCCTCTCTCCTGCTCTGAGAGCAGATCTCTAAAGGCCAGGGTCACGTCTCCCTCCAGAAGGACACGTTGATGGCTGCGTTCCAAGGCCCAGAAGAGGACTTCATAGGGGCATCAATCTATGTCAACGTGTTCTCCTCAGGTGCAGCCCTCACCCAAACCCATGGCTGAGTTCAGGACACTGTGTTCCTTCCCAGCCCAGACATTCTGCCCATGTGACCTCAAGTGACCTCCTGCCTGAGTTTCCTCATCAGAGAAATGGGGAAATGCCAGAGGGCTGGCAGGAGTTGAAATTGTGTTACTGTCTTTCCTTGTCATCATCATCAAGATGGGCCCCCCATACCTGCAACCCTGCCACTCCCCCAAGAAATTAAATTTGCTCCAGAGACTTCATGGTCCCCTCTCTCCACAGGGGGTGAGATGGTTCAGGCTGAGACCTCAGGGGTGAAGATCACCCGGAACCCATACAACATCAATGTCACCAGGACACCCCAGTATTTCAAGCCGGGGATGCCCTTCCTTTCTAGGGTCTGGGTTCACTCTACCCAAGGACTCAGGGGCCTCACCCTTGAACAGCCACACCCCAGAAATAAAAATCCACACTGGACTCACCTGCCCCCAGTCTTTCTTAGAGTTGAGTCCATCATGCCCCCAGATTAATTCCAAGGTTTCCTCAAGTCTTAACCAATGTCTTCCTGAAGCACCATGAGGGCTCCATAATTTCTCTATGGTAGCTTAGGAGTCACAGTCAGGCTGGAACATGGTGCTTAAAGGTTTATCTTGAGGCTACATTTGCACAGCAAGCATGCTGTTTTCTCATACGTTCATTTGGGGTGACCTTGGAATGTCTGATGGGCATTCTTTCAGTCCTAGTCCTGCTCTATTTTCCCCAAGCCCTCTATGCCCACTCCTATCTTCTCCACTCCCAGTTCCACCCAATACCCAGGACCACCACATATGGATGTGTACAGCAACCTCTAGGGGTGCCATTCATAAAGACTGTAGTGTGAGTTACTCAGTGCACAACTGGCACAGCTGTCCCAGGCAGTCCTATCTGGGTGGCATTCACAGCTCCCACCTCTCATACCAGGCCACCCCCAGGCCTGTCCTTTATCTCATCCCACGCTCCTCCCCAGGTCTTTGTCTCAAATCCTGATGGATCTCCAGCCTCCCGAGTTCTTGTTCGTTGCCAAAACCACAAAGTGTACACCTCAGACAGTGGGGTGGCCACTTTGACCATCAACACAGACGCACAGATGAAGCAGCTCCCTATCCTGGTACCATCCGGTGGGGCAGAAACGGTGAGGTTGTGTAAGCGAAAAGGATGGAGATTTAGTTGCCTATCCATCTCCCCAGGTGGTAACTGATGAAGATCTCTGGCCAGAGGACCAAGCATCAGCCAGGATGACCGCTTGGCCTTACTCAACTCAGGATGAGTCAGGGCACAGAAGTTGGCAGTAGTCCCTTTGCTTCGTTCCTTGGCCTGAGCCTACCCCAGATGGGCCGCACCTTCACACCATTGTTCATAGTTCCTCCAGCTCAGCTACCCAAGACTGTTCCAGGGAAAGAATTCCTTGACTCAAGCCCTGGTCCTAGTCCCTCACCAGGATGGTGAAGTGAGTGATCTGGTCCTTGGCTGCTGAGTTCTGATGCCTGGTGTTGAGGCTCAGGTGGAGGTTGCTGCCAACTTCTGTGCCAAACGTCTTCACCTCTATATGCAGGAAGTTCCCTGACCCATCCTGAGTTGAGTAAGGCCAAGGGAGTGTACTGGGAAATGTACTCTTCATTCTGAGTGATATATAAAGATGAAGGTTTAGTTGCTACAGATGAGAGGAAGAGAGTGGGTACTGGGGACAACTAAGGGTGTGTTCTTTCAGCTACAAATAGTTATCTCATGAGTTTCTACCTATGCCCTTGACCAGAATCGAACCCGGGACCTCTCATTCCTCAGGCCAACGGTCTATACACTGAGCCAAACCGGTTTCAGCATATTTGATTTTCTTAACAAACACATGATTAAGCCTTACAATATAGCGCTTTAAGAATATTAACTCATTGCCCTGCTGGCATAGCTCAGTGGTTGAGCGGCAAACTATGAACCAGGAGGTCATGGTTTGATTCCGGGTCAGGGCACATGCCCAGGTTGCGGGCTTGATCCCCAACAGGGAGCATGTGAGAGGTAGCCGATCAGTGATTCTCAATGATGTTTCTCTCTTTCCCTCTCCCTTCTTCTCTGTTTAAAAACGAATAAAAAATAAAATAAAACGAATATTAACTCATTGAACCCTCAGAACAACCCTAACAGGTAGGAACTATTATTATCTCCCGTTTATGGATGAGAAAACTGAGGCACAGAGAGGTTAAGTAATTTGCCCAAGGTCACACAGCTAAGGAGTAGAAGAGCTGGGATTTGAACTCAGATATTAGGGCTCCAGAGTCTGTGTTCTCACCAGCTGAACAAAGCTTCCTCTTACTGTCATTATGATTGTTATTTTTGCTATTGTTTTTAACTTGCTTCCTCCTTGCCTCCCACAGGCAGAGGGCAAGATAGAAAAAATATCTCATAGCTTCATCCTGAACCCCCAAGGTTTGTGGAGCCTGTAAAGGACATATGGGATCCTGGGAGCATGACAGGGCAAAGGGAGGGATTAAATGAGGTGCTCAGGCCAGGGGGGCAGTCCAAGCTCCTACTGGGCTCTGTGCCTTCTGACCTCTCTAGTCCCAGAACCTGCTTGTCACAGAAGGTTGTGTCTGCTCAGTTTGGCCCCAGGTGGAGCTGGTGCCAAGAACAGACCTATGGAACAAAATGCCCAACACAGAGGCAGAAGTGTTTGTCAGCGTCCAAGGTGCTTAGGGCACAGCTGGCTCCTGGGAGTGGGGGGGAGCGAGAGGGGAAGGTAGGGGAAGAGAGAGCTGGTTCCCCTGGGTGGCCTGGGCACAGCAGCAGGAGGGGCTGGGAGTGCCCATGTGGAGTGATCAGAAAGCCTTGGTGGCTTAGGCCATTCCCAAGACGACCCTGCCCACCTGACAGGTGACATCCTTAGCGAGACCATCTTGGCCAGCCTGACCTCCATCCAGAGAAACCCAGGAGGTGCTGAGGCTCCCAACTGGCTGCCCCGAGCGGACGCTGAGCAGACTAACGCCTGTGATCATCCTGACCCGCTACTTGGACGCCACGGGCCAGTGGGGCAAGGTCGGGGCAAAGCACAGGAATCAAGTGATGCAGAACAATGTCAGCAGTGAGGCCCTCCTGTGCCTGGATGAGGGTTTCTGGGACTCTCTGGGAGGGTGACTCAGGTATCCCCAGGTTTGAGGGCAGTCCCATAGAACCCTCCCAGACAACACCCAAACTCTGACTCCTCTCCCAGATGACAACCTGATACCAACCCCTAGGTGATCCCCTAAACAGTGACCCCAAAGAGTCATCTCAAGGTACCCCTAGATTGCTCTTGAACTCTGAAGTCCCAGGTAACCTCTAACAGTGACCACCAGGTTATTCCTCCAGCGGGACCCCCTTCTCAGGTTACAATCTAACAACAGACCCCCTAGTTTACCCTCAAAGCAGCAACCCCCAAGGTTGTTCTCCTCAGACATTGTCCCAGGTTACCTCGAATCAGTGCCAAGCCCTGGGTCAAGCCCAGAGAACCCTTACACAGAAAGTTCCAGAATAATCCCAGGTACACCTGAATGCTGACATTTCTCGAGGTGACATCCAAACCTCCAGGTAACAACCAGAGATGAATGCCTCTAAGTCCACCCAGAGCCCTCAAGTAATTTGGACATCGACCCCCTCTTCCAGTTACTCCCAGACCCCAACTCTCCATTCAGGCACTCTCACTAGTAATCCCTAGGGGACACCCAGGCACTGTCACCCCGATGTTATACTCAAACAGCAAACCCTCAGGTAACTTCAGATATAGTGCAATCAGCCAGGTTCAGAATGTACCTGAGAGGTGTCCCCACGAGACTATACCCAAGAGTGTCCTCCTTGAGTCTACACAGACTCACTGAAACCTCTAGTTTGCAGCCAAAAAAGAACCCCTAAGAAAATGCCCAACCAGGCTGGTGTGCTCCAGTGGTTGAGCGTCAACCTATGAACCAGGAGGCCACGGTTCAATTCCCGGTCAGGGCACATGCCAGGGTTTCAGGCTCGATCCCCAGTAGGAGGCATGCAGGAGGCAGTTGATCAAGGACTCTCCCTCATCATAGATGTTTCTCTCTCTTCCTCTTCGTCTCTGAAATCAATACAAATATATATTTTTAAGAAAAAAAAATGCCCAGGATTGGCCCCTCAGGGTACCACCTTTCCTGGGTTTCACCTTCCATAATCCCTCTGAGTGGCAGCTCCCAGCCTCACTCCTTCCAGATGGGTGATCTCCCAGGTTTCTCCTGGATACATGCACATGCTCTGGGGTCACCTGGCTGTGACCTGCATTTCCATCTGGACTCTGCAGCTCCCACGTTATATGTGTATAAGTCCCCTCGTCCCGGCTGTATGTGGATGGAATGCATCCCCAAGTCACACCCCTACCCTGCTCCTCCAGATGATCTCAGCCACCCCCCAACATCAACTCTCTGACTCTCCTGCCAAGACCTCCTCCACCTGTTTCCCCAGGATATACCTGGATGCTGACCCACTGGATGGCAGATGGCACCTACCACATCCACAAGGGAAAGCCGAGAAGCACCTGGGAAGGACAATGCTGAGGTGGGGAGAGGGGGGAAGCTCAAGGGGCCAGCCTGGGGCTTGATGACCCTGGGAGCATCCGAGCTGTGGGTCCTGGGCAGGCGACCTGAGGGCCAGCACAGTGCACACAACGAGGCACAGCGTGAAGCTGTGTGGTCCATGGTGTAGAGTCCTGCAGAGTGTGGCTGCCCCTGTCTAGAAACCCCTTGGCTGCCCTCCCCACAGGCTCACGAGCTACCTGTCCCGAGTTTACGCCCTGGCCTTCTCCACCATGACCTTGCGTGTGATTGACCAGCACTCTCTCCGTGGCATTGCCAAGTGGATCATCACCCAGAGGCAGGCCGAGGACAGGCAGTTCTTGGAGGAGGGCCCCATAATCATGGCATCCAGGCAGGTGCCCAAGCCCCCACCCCTGTCTCAGTTGTTCAAACAAAACCCAGGGCTCTGCCGGGTGATGGGGCAATCTCAGGCCCTGCCCTGTGCTCAGGTGGAATGAGAAAAGCAAGCAACCGAGGCCCAGTGCTCAGCATTTTCTCCCCTTGCTCTGGACCACCCTGAACTCGTTTACAATGTGAGGAAAGCTGCGGTCCATCTGAGACTCATCTCTCCCTCACCCTGACTTCCAGCAGTCGTCCATCTTGGCCCTCCTCCCACTGGGCCTGAGTTCTCCCTTGCCCCAGACAACATGCCGGTCCCTACCAGGATTCCTCCACAGGAGCCTCCAGAAACTGCTTTCACACAAAGTGGGCTGTCTTCTGCTCAAATACCTTCTGTGGCTCAAGTTGCCTACAGCAGTATCTCTACTATAGCTCTTCTGTATCTCTTCACAAGCCTCTCCCCTCACTACCCCCAGCTCATGGGTCCCTCCCATTCACTTTTGTGTCTCTATCTATGCTGCCCTCTTTTTTTTCCACCCAGACAAATCATGTTTTCTTACTAAATTTAGCTCAGACATCGCCTCCTCCAGGAAGTCTCCCCTGAATGCCAGCCCTGTACTTGTTTCTATCATTGCATCTACACATATTATTCATTCACTAGGGGCCCAGTGCACAAATTCATGCACCTTGAAAGGAACTGTGGGCCACGAGGAGAGTTTCTCTCTCATCGATGTTTCTCCCTCTGCCCTGTCATGTCCCCTGGTGGGCACAGGGGAAGGTCTTGGCCCATCCTCTGCACCCCCACCCGGCCCCTCCTGCTGCAGACCCCAGTCCACTGTCTGCCAGCAGTCCTGCTCCCACCTCCTCTGTTCCCACATGCTGACTGCACAGAGCGATTGGGGCCAGCCCCAATCATCCTTCAGGCATAGGGGGAGGTGAAGAAGCCCTCAGGGGCAATCAGGCCGGCAGTGCCGAGTGATTGGAACGGGTGCTGGGTACAGAACAAAGGAAGGCCCAGGCCTGCAGCTGGAAGGGCCCTGATCAGCCCTGCCAGGCCTAGGGACACTACCTGTGCATGAATTTCCTGCACCAGGCCTCTAGTATTAATATAAACAACTATGTAAATTTAAATATAAAACCAATCTCTGGCAAGTTTAGAGATGGCACTCTATGAATCAAGTCTAGTCATATTTTTAGAAGGGAAGGACAGTGATAGCACTTGCTGAACCGAAATTACCATCAAAGCTCAGAAAGCTGCCCTTGCCAGTTTGGCTCAATGGGTAGTGTCAGCCTGTGGACTCATTCCCTGGTTGGGGCTCATGTGGGAGGCAACCAACGAATGTATCTCTCTCACATTGATGTTTTTCTCTCTCTCTGTCTCTCCCCTTCCCTTGCACTTTATAAAAATCAATGGAAAAAAATATCCTCAGATGAGGAGTTACAACAACAAAGAGCTGACCATCTTCATTTAAATTTTTTAATGTTTTTATTGATTTCAGAGAGGAAGGGTGAGGAAGAAAGAGATAAAAACATCAATAATGAGGATCATTGATCAGTGGCCTCCTGCATGCCCCTGACTGGGGATCGACCCCACAACCTGGGCATGTGCCCTGGCTGTGGGAATCAAGCCACGACCTCCTAGTTCATGGGTTGATGCTCATCTACTGAGCCACACTGGCCAGGCTGATCATATTCCTTTAACCATAAGCCAATCTTATTTAATTCAGGATTGCCCAAAAGAAATGCTCTATCAGCCATGCATGATCTGACTCTGGTGTATGAGATCAATTTAAATATGGTGCACATAAAAAAGTCACGAGACATTTGTGATAAATAAGGAAGTAACTAATCATTACTGGTTAGTAGCTTTTTTGAGATAAGCTATCAAGTCTGCCCTTCTGCACTCTTCTTAGTGAGAGCGAAGATCATGTTTACTTCAGGGATTCTCCAATTACTCCATCAGTGTACCTCTCCTCAGGTGATGCCTTTGTTCTTGCTGGCATCTGTGTGAGAAAATCCAGGGACCTGACCTGTCTTTCACCCAAATAGACTATGGAGAGAGACAGACAGAGAAACATTGATGCTCTAGAGTCACACCAACTGGTGCCTCCCACACCCATCCTGACCAGGACCAGGACCAGGGTTCAAACCTTCACCAGAAATTGAGCCTGCAACCCTTCAGTTCATGATGCTATAACCACTGAGAAAAACCAGTCGGGGCTCAATATCACCCACTTTTACATCCGCTGTGTACTCTGTGCCCTTCGCTCACTCACCACTCTTTCATAGCACATGACACGGAGGCTCCCACTCACAAGCCAAGCATCCTGCTTTCCACTGTGAATAGCCCTGGTGTTGTTTCTCGGTGGTTAGAGCATCCACTTGCACACCCTCCATTTTCTCCTCAGTAAATGGAGCTGCTGCAAGAATGCTCTGAGGTCATGTAGCGAGCTTGGCATGGCACTCTCTATGACTTCTAGTTCTTGATAGTAAGGCAGATCCCACACAAGTAAATCTCAAGATATTCTCTCTCTCTCTCTCTCTCTCTCTCTCTCTCTCTCTCTCTCTCTCTCTCTCTCTCTCTCTCTTCATCCTGCTTTCAGCATCATTCAGCCCAGAGTTGAGCACCTGAGGCTTCGTAAGGTCAGACAGGAGAGGTGGGGAAAGGTGTCTCCAAGATGCTAAAGGAGCCATGGGTGTGTTCTGCATCCACAGGGTGGCTACCAAGGCTCCGAGGCAGGTGCATGCCTCACAGCCCTTGTTCTGATCGCCCTGGATGAGGGAAAGGAGTTGTGCAGCCCGGAGATACCAGTAGAACCCAGAGAGGAGGGCGGGGTGGGATGTGCAGGGTGCCCTACCTCCTGCACCCAGTGCATCCCTCCCTTCTCATTCCCAGACCCCTTTCCTCTGACCACCTCCCTCCAGCCTCCTCTCTCTGACTCTCTAGGATCTGATTGCCAGCATGGAGAAAGCCAGGGCCTCCCTGACCTTCAGAAAACCTTTTCGGTAGCCATCGTCTCCTATGCTCTGGCCCTCACCAAGAATCTCCGAGCCAACTACCGCCTGGACAGCTTTGCCAGCCGCAGTGAGTGTGTGGGGTCACTTCTTCTGCCACCGTCTGTTAACCAGTCATGGGGGTGGGGAGGGAAATTGTGTCCAGCCATGTATGACTTGTCATCTAATGTCTATGGAACACCAATGGTGTGCCAACCCTTGACCTCAGACCCTGAGAAACCAGGGTGAACAAGACTTCTATGATCACTGCCCTCAAAGTCCCCACCATCCTTAGGGAGCCAGGCAGAAGACAAATAAATGAATAGGAAATTACAAACTGAGATCAGTGCTGAGATGAAACATATGAAGTGGGTGGGAGAGATGACAAGGGCAGAGAAGTATGGACTGGGGGGCTGGGATGGCCTCTGTGAAAAGAGGACCCTCTTAGATTAAACGAAAGGGAAGAAGGCCCGCCTCTGTGAAAGACCAAAGGTATTCCAAAGCAAGCAAACGGCAGGTGCAATGCCCGGAAGTGGGAACGAGCTTGGCAAGGTCAAGGAGAGAAAGGTCACTAAATGTGGGGCATTGGAAGGCGTTTGCCTCCCATGGCCTGCTCTATCTCATCCTTATTCCACCCTCTGCATCCCCCAAGGCGAGAGGAGTGGAGTTAGGAGAACTCCCCGTCTGTGGGGCTGGAAGGACCTGGAGAGGCTTCTTTGTAGCTCAGTTTCCCCATCTCTAAATAGTTAGAGTCTGTCTCTTAGAGCGATTCTGAAAACACCGTGTCCATGTGCCTCCTTAAAGTAAGTGCTCAACAAGGTAGCAGATGAGAAAAACTGGGCGAGGTAACACAGGAGAGGACCGGTTTAGGTAAGTGGGCCCAGATCCAGGTAACAAGGTGGGCATGCATCTTCTAGACAAAAACTACTGGCCAGCAAAGGTCAAGGACTGGAACTCCCTGTACACCATGGAGGCCACCTCCTACGCGCTGATGCAGAAGCTGGAGCTGGGCTGCATAATGAGACGCATGCCATCGCCCAGTGGCTGCTGGAGAAGCGGGAGCTGGGAAGCGGCTTCAAATCCACCCAGGTGACCTGGGCCTCCGAAGGGTCGGGGCTGGTCCAGAAGGGGTTGCGGGGACGGGGAGAATGCTGCCAAGGACGGCCCATCAGAAGCTGTCCGTGGTGCTGACTCGTCTCCGGGGCGCTGTCTGTGGTGCTGATCCGAGCCCCCACCCACCCCCATCCCAACATCCAGACCACGGTGGTGGCCATCGAGGCCCTCGCCCGCTTCCGGCAAGCTATCCGCTTCAAGGGGGCCCAGGATCTCCGCTTCCAGATCAGCGCCCCCAAGAGATCTCTGAACGTGAAGTGGCTCATCGATCAGAACAACGCTTACCAGCAGCGGTCGGCAAAGGTGAGGCACTTGGTGGCAGACAAGAAATCCACACAGAGGGGACATTGGGTATGAGGCCAAGAATCATGTCCCTGCCAACCTCATCCCCCCCTCCCCAATATTCTCTCACACCACTGGTTATATCATCAATGCTTTGATTCATTTATTCTACAAACATTTTCTGAGTCCCTACTGTGTGCCAAGCATTATTCTGAGCACTGGGGATATATGAGGAAAGATCTGTGGCCCTTGCTCTCATGGAACTTACAGTGTAGGAAGAAAGACAGTAAATATATTTTATTCTAAACTTTCCTGAAACAAGAGAAAGAAAGAAATGTGTAAAGGAGAAAATAACTTGGTGTGGTGTCATCTCCATGACCTTACTCCATGGAGGAGGTGATATTTACTTCAATCATTTGATACCATTTTATTGAGGACTACTGTATGTCCATCATCATTCTAGGTACTGTACTAGGAATATGGTCATGAACAAGAGAAAAAATCCCTGTTGCTGTAGGTGAATAGGGCAGAAAATAAAGAGATGTGGATAGCCCTGGTAGTGTTGCTCGGTGGTTAGAGTGTTCACTTGCACACCAAAGGGTCATGGGTTCCATTTCCAATCAAAGGCACATACCTGGGTTGCAGGTTCAATCCCTGGCCCAGTCAAGGCATGTTTGGGTGGCAACAAATCAATGTGTCTCTCTCACACAGTTGTCTCTCTCTCTCTCCCTTCCTTCCCTTTCCTTCTTCCCTTCCCCCCCCCACTCTCTCTAAAAATCAGTGGAAAAAAATATCATCGGTGAGGATTAACAAAAAAAAAATGTAAGAGATGTAAGTAAGTAGAATGTGTAGTGTGTTAAATGGTGGCAAAATCTATAGAGGGAAATTAAGCAGGAAGGGAGATGGAAACATCAAGGGGTTGAATTTTTAGACAGGATGGGTAGGGAAGGTCTCCCCAAGAAGATGACATTTGAGCTAAGACCTTAAGGAAATAAAGGAGTGGGCCTTGTGGCTATCTAGGCAGAGGAAACAGGAGGTGCAAAGGCCATGTGGCAGGAGTTTTCCAGGATCAGCAATGAGGGGAGATGGGATTGGATGTGAATTTGTAAAAGTTTGCTCTGCCTCATGAAGGAAACAAGAGTCGGTGCAGAGACGCCAGGGAGAAGGGTCTTTTGGGGGCTTCACACACGAAGAACTTTGTATATGGTGCAAAATGGACAGATGGGACACAGCCTAGTTGGCAGTTGTAGTTGCTTTGTGGCCGAGTAGACACCACAAGTGCTCTATCAAGAAGTCAGAGTAAAACCATCTGTCCTCCCCACCCACCCTCCTACATTTGAGCCATGTTTTGCTGCTTCCTCTGCTCTCAAATCCTCCTCCCTTTTCCTTCAGTTTTCTTCTGAAGACGACCTAGAGATCACATACTTGTTGCATGGCTAATAAAGCAATAGATGTGTTTATTGAGCCATAGCTAAAATAAAAAGTGGAAAAGAAGGCTTGGGCATCCTGGGGTCCAGGCTTACCTTCCAGGGCACTGTGAAGAGTAGTGTTCAGGTGGTAAAGGTTGCAAGTGTCCTCCCAGGACTCTGGGGACCTGTGGTACATGGTCAAGATCTGCCAGTGGCAGCGGGAGAGGCACCATATCGGTAGGTTGGGTGTCTTACCTCGAGATTCTTAGCTGGAGCCCAGGGTCCCCCTAGTTGGTGGGAATAGGGACAGGTCTAGACCCCAAAACAAGATCAAAATCAGCAAAAAATGTAGCTACTGTTTAGGGCACTATTATTTGTTATGAGCCAAGCTAATGATGGGGAATAGAGGACCAGAAAGGTTTTTCACTGGCTGAGTTACCAATCAAAGAAGGTAGAGGTCATGGATCATTGGTCCCCTCTGCCCCTCCCATGCCGAGTCCCTGAAGGCGTATCTCCTTTCTTGCCCCATGGAGGAAAGATGCTCCATCCAAGGTGTTTCCCAAACCCCAGAGGCTAACTCCACCCTTCCCCAATATCTGAGTCAGCGGCTTCATTACATCCTCCGGTTCCATGCCCTGGGCCCAAGAGAACAGCCCTCTTGTGCACCAAATGTAAGACAGCCTGTTCTCGTGTTTCTGCCAATGGAGTCATGATTGCATTCCTGCCATTGTGTGAACTTGGACATGTCACATTTCTCCTTGAGCTTCAGTTAAATTTAAATTCATTAAAATTAAATACAATTTAAAGTTCAGTTCCTTAATCACACTAGCCGAATTTCACGTGCTCAGTAGCCACACGTGGCTAGTGGTCACCATGTGGACAGACAGATAAAGGCCATGGCCATCTTGCAGAAGATCAGGTGAGTCTATTACACCAAGCTAGTCTAGACTCTGTAAGGTGTTCTGACCACTGCACTCAGGGATTAAGGAGGGCAGACATGGCTGTGAATCCCCCACAGAGGCAGATCTCTGGGCAGGCAAGGACCGGACAGAGGAGGAGAGGGAATGTGTGTGGATGGGTTCTGACACCTTCCCTGCCCTGGCAGATCTTGACCATGTACCACAGGTCCCCAGAGTCCTGGGAGGACACTTGCAACCTTTACCACCTGAACACTACTCTTCACAGTGCCCTGGAAGGTAAGCCTGGACCCCAGGATGCCCAAGCCTTCTTTTCCACTTTTTATTTTAGCTATGGCTCAATAAACACATCTATTGCTTTATTAGCCATGCAACAAGTATTGATTGAGCATTTCCTATGAGCCATGCCCTATCTCCTGGCTCTGGGAACATAGGCATAAACAAGAAAAATATCCCCTCTTCTCTTGTAGTAGAGAAAGACAAACAATGATATAACAATACAAATATATTATTATCCTATTGTTATTTTTAATAACATAAGTGAGTCTGTATTATAAAAAAATAACCATATAACATAATAGCAGTTGACAATACCATAAAAAATAAAGCAGGAAAAAAATGACACGGACTTGGAGGGGATCCAGGAGAAATCCTCGGGGAAGTGGCACTCGAGCTGAGACATGGAAGAAGTCTGAGAGCGAGCCATGAAGGATTTGAGGGGAAACACTTGCAGGCAGGCACAACAGCAGCTGCAAAGGCCCCTGAGGCAGGAAGGAATTCACCTGGTTTGAGGTATGGCAAAGAGGTCAGTGTGGCTACAGAGAAGCAATGAGTGGAGTTTTAGGAGGAAAAGTTGGAGAGGTGATGGAGGCGCAGGGACTATGGGCCACAGTGAGGACGCCAGTGTTTGGACAGAGAATGGGAGCAGTGGGGACTTCTGAGCAGAGGAGGGATGAGATTTAGCAGGGGTTTGCGTAGGCTCCCTCTGGTGGCTGTTGGGGGGACAGACTGTAGAGGGCAAGGGTGGGAGCTGGGAGACAAGGAAGAGGCTGCTGCACTGGTCCAACAAGAGATGATGGGGGATGGGCCCCAGGGGGAGGCTGTGGCTATGGTCAGAATGGTGGGATTCTGAAGTCTCCAGTTTGGGGGACCAAGGAGGAGAGAGGACACTGCCATGGGGACCTCACTTGTAGGAATAGGAAGAACAAGTCTCACCAGACCCAGGACTTTTAGGGACTAAAAGTGACCAAGGCTTTGGTTTGGACCCCATTTCTTTTTTTCTTTTATTTTTTTTCTTTTATCTTTTTTTTTTGGGGGGGGGGGGGGTGGAGGAAATAATAATAATAATAATAATAATAATAATAATAATAGATGGTTATAAAATGCTGATCAGATGCTGTGTTAAGCACTTTACTTGTATTAATTCCCGTAATCATTACAACAACCCTAGTGGGTTGGGAATATATAATCACATTAGGAAACTAAAGCACAGGGAGGTTAAGCAACTTGCCCTAAGTCACACAGAAGAGCCAGGGTTTGAACCCAGAAAGCTAGCTCCAGAAGCTCTATGACCCAGCCTTTGAACTTCTGCCTTCTCTCTACAGAAAATAAAAATGAGAAAGAGACCTTTCGACTCCGGATGGAAACAAGGTCAGGGCACCCGGGTCTCAGAGTGACGGGGGTGAAGGCCTCACTTCCTGGTATCCAGACTCCTTAGCAGCTCTTCCTGGGTGCTGAGTGGAGGGTGGAAACCAGTTAAGCCTGCCTCTCTGTGCCTGCCTCCTCATCTTACCTCCCATCCTGCCCTCCCCTGCCCATTCCCCATTCTGCCTCCTACCTTGCCCTCCATGCTTGTCTGCCATTCAGCTCCCATCTTGCTATGTCCTGGGATGGGATGAGGGTGAACCTACCACAATGTACAACTCTCACATACCCAGAGCTGTCTGCAAGCCCCACAGCTCTTTCTCATCCTTACCCTTTATCGTCTCTAGACACTCCAGCCCCTAATCCAGTCCTGCTCGGTTTCCCAAATGCCCTCTCTCAGGTCTGCCCCAGAGAAAAACTTATATTGAGCACCTACTGAGTGTCAGGCTCTATTCTAGGATCTAGGTTTACAGATGTGAGCAAGGCAGTCCCTCCCTGCATGGTGGAGCTCACAGCTTATGCAGGGAGACAGACAACCTATACTAATAAAAGAGTAATATGCTAATTAGACCAGGAGACCTTCTGGACAAAACTGAGGGCTTGGCTGGTCTGCAAACCACCCCCAAAGGGCCCTTAGCCCCTCGCCCAGGCCTGCTATGCCACCCAGCGGGGACCCTAACCCTGATGGGGCGTGGCCAGCCTGCAAAAGGCCCTCAGCCCCTCGCTCAGGCCTGCCACACCACCCGGAACCCCCTTCAAGGCAGACCAGCCAGTCCCCACCCATGCACCAAGTCTCTATCTATCCTAATAAAAGGGGAATATGCTAATTAGACCAGGAGACTTTCCAGACATCCTTCCGGACAAAATTATGGTGGCGGGGCTGAGGCAGAGGTGGTTAGGAGTGATCAAGCCAGGAGGGGAGGGCAGTTAGGGGTGATCAGGCCAGTGGGGAGAGGGGGCAGTTGGAGGCAAGCAGGCTGGCAGGGGTGGCATTTGGGGGCAAGCAGGTTGGTGTGGGGGGCAGTTAGGGGCAAGCAGGATGGTAAGGTGGGGGCAGTTTGGAGTGAGCCAGCCAACAAGGGGGACAGTTGGAGGTGAACAGGCTGGCAAGGGGGGACAGTTGGGGGTGAGCAGGCCAGCAGAGTAGGGGCAGTTGGGTCAATCAGGCCAGCGGGGAGGAGGGTAGTTGGGGGCGAGAAGGTTGGCAGGGGGGAAGTTGGGGGTGATCCACAAGGATCGGGCCTAAACTGGCAGTCAGACATCCCCTGAGTGGTCCCAGATTGGAGAGGGTGAAGACTGGGCCATGGGATGCTCCTCCCCATGCATGAATTTTGTACACTGGGCCACTAGTCTATAATAATAAAAGTGTACTATGCTAATTAGACCAGACATCTTTCCGGGTGTCCTTCCAGATGAAGCCAGGGCTGTGAGGGAAGCCAGGGTCCTGGGTGCCAGAGGGAAGCCGGTGCTGACAGCACAAGGAAGGAAGGCCTACTCTTGCATGAATTTCATGCAGTGGGCCACTAGTAACCAAATAATCGCCCAGAATCAATGTAAAGTGACAACTGTGATTAAATGTGGCAAAGGAAAGGTCCAAGAAGCGACAACAGCGCAACTTAGAGAGTGCTCTGCGTGTGGATGGGAAAAGGCCTCCAGAGGGAGTGATGCATCAGCCGAGAGTGCAAAGATGAAAGGACGCTTCAGGACGAAGAGGGAGAAGTGAGGGTCCCAGGCTGAGAGAACATATGCAAAGGTCCAGGGAAAAGAGCAAGACTGACCCTTCAGAGCAGTAAATAAGGACTGGGATGGAAGTGGGGAACTGGCAGGGCGAGACTAGGCCATTGGTAGAGGTTGTTAAGCAAGGAAGTGACATATCAGATGCTTGTGAAAGCTGTATGCTTTGGGGGGGCAGCAGAGTGCTGGGGGAACCCAGGGGAAGGCTACTGCACTGGTCCCTGTGAGAGATGATGGAGGGGGAGATTGGGGGAAGGGGTAGGAGGAAGAGAGACTGGAGCTGTACTATTCCCAGGTTCCTGGGCGATCGAGAGGCCACAATGACCATCGTGGAGGTTTCCCTGCTCACTGGCTTCTACCTCAACCATGATGACCTCAAACAGGAAATGTAGGTCCCACCTGCCCCCTGCTGAGCAGGAGCGGTGCCCTGGCAACATCCCATACTCAGTGTCAGCACAGGGCAGAATCTAACCCCTCGTCAGTGACCCCTGGTCACTTCTGGTTGCCTCCCTGCCTGGCCTCAGCCAAGTCCTGCCCTGATTGTGCCTCAGTTTCCCCCACCCTGGGGTTGGTTGGACAAAGACTGGAAGTGCTAAGAATTACTTCACATTGACTGGAGTTCCTAGGGCTGTGGGCCCCTGGGGGTCTCAGCGAGCCTGCAACCCTCACCCTGTGCCCCAGCTCAGGAGCGAAGTGGAGATGTATGCATTCCACTATGAGACCAAGAGGAAAGCCAGCGACAGCACCCTGGTCCTCTACCTGGAGGTGAGGAAGGCCACTGTCCACCACAGGCTTGTGGGCATCCTGGTGGGCAGAGAACCACGGTTCTCCTGGGTGGTGTAGCCAGAGGACCGTGCCATCTGAAGTCAGCGCCCAGCAGTCAAGGCCACGTGTGTGGTCAGTGGTTATGAAGCAAGGCCTGTGGTCCCTGGCCCTGGTCGCCTCAGACAGGACTCCCCTCCCCAGCTCTCCCACCTGGAAGACACGGTGCTGGGCTTCCGGGTCCACAGGATGCTGCCAGTGGAGTTTCTGCAGGTCGCCTGGGTCATGGTCTATGACTACTATGAGCCCTGTGAGCAGGGGACTGGGGATGGAAGCGAGTCTGGGAGGGGGAGGCCCGCGAAGGGCAGGGCCAAGAGGGAGGGAAGAGGAGCTGGGCAAGGAAGGAGAAGTAGGGCGTGGCTGAGAGGGGCCTGGGCATCGGGGAAGGGGGTGGGGCAGGAAGGGTGCCGGAAGGAACCTAAATGGTTTGGCGATAGGGGGCGTGGCCTTCATGGATGGTCCGCGTGGTGGGTGTCCTGGAAAAGTTTGGGACGGAGCTTAGAAAGAACTGGGCAGAATTGGGCGTGGCCCGCTGGGAATGAAGTGGACAGGGGCGGGGTCTTAATGGGTGGGGCTTGTTGAGGAGTGGCTGGGCAGGGCCAGGTGGGTGGGGTTTGCGGGGGACGAACACGCTGGGGGCGGAGCCAGGCGGGCACCCAGCCCCAGGACGGCCGGCCCAAGCCAAACCCAGGCCTGCACCAGTGGTCTCGCAGCCCGGAGCTGCTGCTCCTTCTACAACCTGCCCACGGAGCGATCTGACCTGCGGAAGATCTGCTACAAAGACGCCTGCAGATGTGCTGAAGGTGAGGTCATGGTGACAGAGGGCCAGATTGGGGGTCCAGAAGCCCTTGGTCACCTCCTGAGTGCTGATGAGTGTAGGCAGAGAGATAGGAAGATAGAGACAAAGAGAGAGAAAAGGAGACCCAGAGACAGATTGGCACACATATACTCAAGTCCCACCGAAGTTGGAGGAAGGCCAGGCCCAGAAACCTGGGGCCTGATGGGAGTCTGGTGGAAGGAAGCCCTCCCCCAGCGCACCAGGCAGCTGCCCCTCGCCCTCCAGAACTGTGCCCGACCCAGAAGGACAGCAGCTGGATGAGGCAGGAGGAGCTCCAGCTGGCGGCCTGTGAGGCCGGCATGGACTTTGGTGAGATGTGGGTATGGCAGGAGGCAGGAGGCCCACCTGCAGACCAGACACCAACACAAGCCCTCCTGTCCCGCCTTCCCCAGTGTTCAAGGCCAGGCTGGAGGCTGAGGAGACCTCTGCCTCCAACACCTACATCTGCTACAACATGCAGCTCCAAGCCATCATCAAGATGGGCACGTCCCAGGTGGCAGAAGAGATGGAGGGGTCCCATCTGGGGGAGGGCCAGGCCTGTGCATGCTCACACACTGGGTTTCCTCTCTTACAGGCACGGACGCTGCTGCCACGCCACTGGCCATGAGGAGATTCATCACCCATGCCACCTGCCATGACTCGTTGGAGCTGCAGGAACAAGAGACATGTCTCATCATGGACCGGACAGCAGACCTGTGGAGAGTAAAATCTGAGTACGTGGGGGCCTCCTGTGCCCTCCAGGACTCAGCCTGGGCCCCCTCTCTTACTGCAGCCCAGTCTCTGGGGTCAAAATCTCTCTTGCATTTGCAGCAGAGTCTTGGGTTTGAGAGCCACACTGAATGGAGGTGCAGGGAACACCATTCACACAGAGACGTTGTAGAAGGAGATGTAGACGCGGTTTTCCAGCGGGGCGTAGTAAAGAGTCAGAGGAAGGGGAGCCCTTTTCCATCCGCAGATGAATGGACTAGAGGCTTAGGGACCCAAGATGGCCCTGTGGAGTGGACACTGTTGGCCGAGGCTCTGGGAGGCTGCCAAGGAGGGCAGAGGGGCACCATGCCTCTGCGGGCCCCAGGACTCCTCACCTGCTTTGCTCTCCCTTACCCACAGTTACAACTATGTCCTGGGCAAGGAGACGTTCCTCATGCACTGGCCGGCGAACGGGGATGTGGAAAAGAAGGAACTGCTGGGCCAGCTGGAGGGGTTTGCAGAGTACATGAGCAATCATGGCTGCAAGTCCTGAGACCCAGGGGCATCTGCTGCTCTTGGGGTGTCTCCCAGCAGGCCCAGGCCATTGGCCTTACCCCCGGATAAAGAACATGGAACATCATACTCAGGCTCCAGACACCTGCTCCTGTTTCACGTTTGGCGAGGGCCTTGCAGAGCCTGCCCTGGCATTGCTTGCACCTGCCTTCTCCTCTCTCCTACTCCATTCCAATCACATTGGCCTCCCTTGTATCTTTTCAACACCCAAGTTGACTCCCACCTCAGGACCTTGGCACTTATCTCTACAAGGTACACCCTTTCTCCAGATATCTGGATGACTTAGGGGAGGTATTTAAATGTCACCTCCTCAAAGATATTTGTTTCAATAACATATCTAAAACAGACCCCCTCTCATCATACTCTCTTCCTTTACTCTACTCTATTCCCTCAATAACACTTATAAATATATTGTATATGATATTCATTTGTTTGCTTATTAAATGAGTGTTATCCCTGCCCAACAATGTCAGCTCCTTAAGACCAGGGATGTATCTGTCTTGCTCACTGGTATTCTGTTCCTATATCAGGGGCTGGTATACAGTAGGCGCTCAAGAAATGATTGTGAATGAATAAATTTGGTGCTCATCCTGCGCCTGGTCCTGAGGGAAGCTTGATAGGTAACCCCAGCAACTGGGGAGCAAGACAAGGGGCAAAGGAGGATGAGTGAGTTTCATCAATGTGGACTTGGGTGAGAGTGGGGGATGTGCCAAGCCAAGGCAGCAGCCCGTGTGGGCCCAGGGACACCCCAGGAATGCTGGAGGGACTGCAAGACTTGTAGAAAGGCTTGAAGTTGGTGCATGAAGGAGGGACTGAAGGTGAGAGGGAGGAAGAGAAAGATGGGACCAGGGAGGCTGCCAGGCAGGCTGACTTCGTAAAGAACTTTGACTATCAGGCTAAAGGGCTTGGTCATTACCACGGGCAGTGGGGTGCCACTGAAGGCTTTTGAGCAGCAAAGGAATTTTCCAGTCCTGAGGTAGAAGGCCCAGCTGGCTGATGGGTAGAAACTGAGTTGATGGCAGAAGACCTGAGGGCGAGGCTGGCAAATTGTTCTGAGTACTCAATAAACATTTATACCTGACCAGCATGGCCCAGTGGTTAAGCATCGATCTATAAAGCAGGAAGTCACAGTTCAATTCCCGGTCAGGGCACATGCTTGGGTTTCAGGCATGATCCCCAGTAGGCAAGAGGCAGTCGATCAATGATTCTCTTTCATCATTGATGTTTCTATCTCACCCTCTACTTTCCTCTCTGAAACCAATAAAAATATAACTCACACACACACACACACACACAGGAGGAGGGAGGAAACTAACTAGTGGTTCTACATTCCACTGGAAGTGGTAAAATATTCATTCTAAGTAGACCATGCAAACTTCAGTATGTATAGCATGGTCATTGGAGCTACCATTAAAGAGACAGAGAGTAAAAACTCAATAAGCTAAATTCATACTAAAAATATTCAAATAATCCAAAAGGATGCGGGGGGGGGGGGGAAGAGGAGAATAAAAAGCAAAGGAGATAAGCAGAAAATAAATAATAAGATGGTGAACCTACATTCAACCATATCCGTGGAACCTTGAGATGATGGCAGTCCTAATTGCCACCGGGTTGCCACGACTGAGAAACCTTAAGGCCGAGGCACTTCGCTAAGCTGTGCCCAGATCCCTGGCCCACGGGAACCACGAGGAAATAACGGTTTGTTGTTTTCAGCTGCTACCTTTGGGGATCACTTGTCACGCAGCAGTGGATGATTAACACAGTGGCCATCTGGAAAATACAGCCTGCCGCCACCTGGTCCCCCCAGCTTCCCTGTGTAGGTTGAGATCTCTCAATGAGCCTGCATCCGTCTTTGCTTGCAGGCCTGGTCTCTCTGCCCGGCTCAGGCATGGCGAAGCTGCACCGGTCACCAAATGGCCCATGGTGAACGGGTAAAGAGGGAGGATTTAATCCCACGACGGTTTTACCCCAGATCTCCAGCGTCTGGTCACATTGGCACGCATCTTACTTCTCCAAAAGGAGATGTCTTCAGACTGATAACCAGCCTTGGATGGTGTTTCGGTTGTTTTTTGTTTTTAATATATTTTTATTGATTTTACAGAGAGGAAGGGAGAGGGATAGAGAGTTAGAAACGTAGATGAGAGAGAAATGTGGATCAGCTGCCTCCTGCACACTCCCCCACTGGGGATTGAACCTGCAAGCAAGGTACATGCCCTAGACCGGAACTGAACCTGGGACCCTTCAGTCCGCAGGCCAATGCTTTATCCACTGAACCAAACCGGTTAGGGTGTTTCTCAGGGGTTAGAGCGACCACCTGTGCTATAGGGTCCCAGGCTTGATTCTGGTCAAGGGCAGTACCTGGGTTGCAGGTTCGATTTCCAGTCCTGGTCAGGGCACCTTCAGGATACAACTAATCCATGCATCTCTCTCACATCGATGTTTCTCTCTCTCTCCCCCTCTCTCCTTCCCTCCTTTCCACTCTTTCTAAAAAAATCAATGGAAAAAACATATTCAGGTGAAGGTTAACAAAAAAAAAGAAGAATGCTAACCAGTTTCCCTGTGCGCTGCTCACGTGCTCACACTGTGTGCATGGTCCCACAGCCTCTCAGCAAGTCTCACCATTCCATTCCTCTCCTCCACTGGACTGGCAGCTCCTGGTCTGTTTCCCTCACCACCAGAGTAATTGTGGAGGAACCCTCAGGCGCGGCCCAGCACAGAGATTGCTTCTCATAAGCCCTTAAAGATAGTGTCTGACCCAGCCCCGTGGCCGCAGGCTTGCTGGTCCCGGAACAGGCCCTGGCCCTGCCCCCAGGCAAGCATGTAAGGCATTTTCTCCTTAAGTTTTCCCCTTCTCTGGCAGCTCATGCCCCAGGCCCATATCCACCCTGCCCTGTCCTGTATCGCCCCTTAGTAGCCGCCACCTGGCACAGCGGCTCTCCACGTCATCTCGCCACCACCCAGGGCGCTCCTCACGTGGGGCTCCCGTAATAAGCCCTCGCTGTGGTGATGGAGTTGTTGGCCTCTTCCTTTGGCCTCTCAGCTCTGGGACAGTTTATGTCACAGGAATGTCTGACACTCGGCATTTACTGAATAGAGAAGACCCGCATCCCGCATCCTGCGGGAGGAGCGGCTTCTCGCTGCCTCGGCTGGCTTCTCCCGTGGGGGGGAGAGGGGGGGCACTGGAAAGTCCTGGGCTCTGGACGTTTGAGAGCTAGTTCAGCTTTTCCTCCTTCTCCCATCTCAACTCCAGGCCCGGAGATTCTCACACCTCACACACCACCTCCTCTGGCATACTGTCCAGACGCCCCTCCACCCCACCAGGACGTCCTAGGGGGCGCTGTGATTTCCTTATTGATGCTCCTGGGAACTTGAAGGCAGAGTGGCTATCTCCTGGGGGTCTCATTCTCTCCTCCAGTCCCACAAGAGGTACAAGTGCTATGATCCCATTTTATGGATGAAAAACAAAGCGCTTCTGTGGGCTCCGTCATGGACTCAGGGTCGTAGTGGCAGAGAGGCATCTTGGACTTGATCTGAACCCCCCTCCCCTCTGTCTTAAAACAAAACTCAACACAAACTTTATATATATATATATATATATATATATATATTATTGACTTCAGAGAAGAAGGGAGAGCCCTGACCGGTTTAGTTCAGTGGATAGAGTGTCTGCCCGTGGACTGAAAGGTCCCAGGTTCGATTCTTGTCAAGGGCATGTATCTTGGTTGTGGGCACATCCTGAGTAGGTGTGCAGGAGGCAGGCAGCTGATCGATGTTTCTCTCTCATCAATGTTTCTAGCTCTCTCTGCCTCCCCCCTTTTTAAAAATATATATATATATATATATATATATATATTTTTTTTTTACAGAGAGGAAGGGAGAGGGAGAGACAGAAACATCAATGAGAGAAACTCTTTGGTTGGCTGCTCCTGCATGCCCCCTAATGGGGGTCGAGCCCACAACCCAGGCATGTGTCCTTGACTGGAATCGAACCTGCGACACTTTAGTCCACAGGCCAGTTCTCTAGCCACTGAGCCAAACCAGCAAGGGCTCAAAACAAACATGTATTGAGTACTTAAATGCAGGCTCTGGTCTAAGCACTTCACACACTTTAACATCTTTTCTTCTCCCAGCAACTCCATCAAATGGGGGGCTGCTAATCCTCCCATTTTGCAAATGAGAAGGCAGAGGCCCTTAAATGGAGCGCCCAGCAACATTGATCCTCTTCTGATCCCAAACCTGCTTGCTCAGACCTCTGGACATATTTTAAAGCTATTGTTCTTCTTTGAAGAGCATTAGCATGAAGTAAGATAGAAAAATAAGTAGTTTAAAGAAAAATCCGGATGAATATAGATAAAATTTAATGGGGATTAACCCTAGACAGTTTGGCTCAGTGGATAGAGCGTCAGCCTGCAGACCGAAGGGTCCCAGGTTGGATTCCGGTCAAGGGCACCTACCTCGATTGTAGGCTGGTCCTGGTTGGAGCACATGTGAGAGGCAACCAATCCCTTGTCCTGGTTGAAGCACATGAGAGAGGCAAGCAATCGATGTGTCTCTCTCACATCGATGTTTCTCTCTCTCTCTCTCTCTCTCTCTCTCTCTCTCTCTCTCTCCCTTCTACTCTCTCTAAAAATCAATGGAAAAATATCCTCGGGTGAGGATTAAAAAGACAACAAAAAATTAATAGGATTATCCCAGGGGCAAGGGCCATGAGGAGATACTCTCTTCTATTATTAGTAGTAGTAGTATTAATATTATTATCATTATCATTATAAGAATACATGAAGAAATTCTAGCAAAAGAATTCCCCCAAAGGGAGAGATATAGGAAAGAGAATGTGCCCCCACTTTTCTCCCTCCTCAGGAACCAGAGCTGTCCACGATTTTCTCCCACATCCTGTGTCCCCTGGGCCCCAGGGTCACAGGCAAAACCATAACTTTTTCTTTTCCTGTGTATACACATTTCCTTTTCTAAATCAAATGTTTTGTAATGTTTAACTTTTGCAATCAGGGAGGAAAAGGCAAAGCGTTCCTACTGTTTTGTTTTTCGGGGAGGAAGCTTCCAGTACTTTTCCTGTGAGCTCTCTGGAATTTAGGATTAAAGTTTAACTGTGGGCCCTGGCTGGTGGTGCTCAGTGGTTAGAGCATTAGCCCATGCACCAGAGTCATGGGCTCGATTTCCAGTCAAGGGCACGTACCTGTGTTGCAGGTCAGGGTGCATACGGGAGACAACCAGTCATGTGTCTCTCTTACAACAGTTTCTCTCTCCCTCTCTCTCTCTCTCTGCTCCTCCTACCCCACCTCCTTCCCTTCCACTCTCTGAAAAACAATGGAAAATATATCCTCAGCCGAGGATTAACAACAACAAAAAGGGAACATAGGTCCTTGATGTGTTGTTTGGCGTCTCCCAAATCCAGTTTGCATTTGACAATAGCTGGGCATCTGGATTAAGACTTGCCACGTTGAGCCCTAACCAGTTTGGCTCAGTAGATAGAGCTTTGGCCTGGGGACTGAAGGTTCCCAGGTTCGATTCCAGTCAAGGGCATGTACCTTGGTTTCAGGCACATCCCCAGTAGGAGGTGTGCAGAAGGCAGCTGATCAATGTTTCTCTCTCATCATTTCTAATTCTCTATCCCTCTCCCTTCCTCTCTGTAAAAACTCAATAAAATATATTTTAAAAAGACCTGCCACGTTGCAAGGGCCCAGATGCCAATGACTCCCCTGTCCCTCTCCCTTCCTCTCTGTAAAAACTCAATAAAATATATTTTAAAAAGACCTGCCACGTTGCAAGGGCCCAGATGCCAATGACTCCCCTGTCAGACGGCACAGGCCTACATCGTTTCTCCGTATCAGGTCCCGGCACTCTCACAGCAACTTTATTCCCATCTCAGAGGGCAACAGGGAGGCCCGGGAAGGTCAGGAACTTGCTCAAAGAGCCAGCACTTGACTCAACCCCAGGCTGCGTGGTCCCAAAGGGCTACCCTTGACCTCCGTGTTTCTCATCTTCGGTTTCAGCTTGAAAGGACAGTGCAGTCGGCGGGCTGTGCCCCTTCTGAGCTGGTGCCCTGCACGGTGTGCTGCATCGCTCTGAAACTCGGGTTCCTGGTTCGAAAAAGCGACAGCGGCGCCTACCAGAGAAGGCTTGATAGGCTCAAGCCCAGAGGACACCCAGCCAGCCTGGCATCCAGCGGACCCTGGACACACTCCGGGTGTTTTGGCTACGGTGATTCCTCCACTCACCGAATTCACCTGAGCAGAGCCCCGGGCGAGTTACCCAACTTCCGCATGTAATGCATTCCTCGAAGTGTGTTCGAAGCTGATTTGGCAAAACTGGAACAACAGGTCCCTGGGTTGTAAAGGGCAACCTATTGACTGAGCACTATGCAAATTATGAAATCCCAAGTTACTTCTTAGCAGTTAAGTGTCATTGTCAAAGACATATTTCCGTGTCCCGGCCAGTGTGGCTCCGGTGGATCCTCATCTCCTGCACCAGGAGGTGGTGGGTTCAATTCTCAGTTGGGGAACATACCCAGGTTTCAGGTTGGATCCCTGATCAGGGACCATGTGGAGGCAACCAATCAATGTTTCTCTCTCGTGTAGATGTCTATCTCTCTCTCTCTCTCTTTCTCTCTCTCGTGTGGATGTCTCTCTCTCTATCTTTATCTCTCTCCCCACTTCCTCTCTCTTCGATAAAATAAAAAAGTTATATTTTATAAAAACAAAACCAAAAACAAACAAAAGTTCTATTTCCAGGGTTTCATACATGTTGTTTAAAAAATAATTGGGCCAGAACTGGTTTGGCTCAGTGGATAGAGTGTCAGCCTGCGGGCTGAGAGGTCCTGGGTTCGATTCTGGTCAAGGGCATGTATCTTGGTTGTGGGCACATTCCCATTAGGGTGCATGCAGGAGGCGGCTGATCGATGTCTCTCTTTCTCATCGATGTTTCTAACTCTCTGTCCCTCTCCCTTCCTCTCTGTAAAGAATCAATAAAATATGTTCTTAAAAAAACTAAATAAATAAGTAAATAAAAAAATAATAAATAATTGGGTTTATCACACTGTGTATTTTGGTTCTAATTACAAAAGTGATGGAAGTTTGTTGCTGAAAATCATTCAATTGTTAGAGAAATATGCAATATGGAAAGGACAGGCAGTGTGGAGACCCACATGCAGAATTGCCCACAGGTGGCTTATGGTGCCCAGGGAGGGACAGCACCCCCAAGGCTGGCAAGGCCCCAGCTGTGGAAGCGTCAGAATACAGAAAGTGATAGAAGTGGTTAGTTCCGCATGTGAAATGCCTTAGTAGGTTTGGCCAAGTTGCCTCTCCCAAGGCTCTGCCAAGGGACACCCTCTCCAACCCTTTGGAGATTTTCCATGCCCCACACCTCCATTGCTGGCCATTCCCAATGACTTCCTTTGGTCAAACTCAGGGAAAACTGACTAGATTGCAAAGAGCACACACACACCCCAATTGTGTCCATTTCCTCCATAATTAAACAAATGGTCACCAGTTTAGATCTCTAAGAATTCAACTGAAAAATTGCTTTCAGGTCAAGATTTGCTGCTTTTGGCACACAAGATTTACCTCCCTCCCCTCTCCTTTCTCCTCAATCACACTGACCTTTAGCTTCCTGCAATAAACCAAATCCCTTCCCACCTCAGGACCTTTGCACATGCTGCTCCCTCTGCCCTGAACACTTTCACTTAGGTAGCTCCTGTTCACCCTTGAGCAGATTATTGCAATTAGAAGAAGAAGAAAAAAAAAACACTGTTTTTCATTTGTAATAATACTAGAGGTCCAGGTGGATCTCTCAGCCTGGCCTGCGAGGATTGGGCTGAAACCAGCTCTCTGACATCCCCTGAGGGGTCCCGGATTGTGAGAGGGTGCAGGCCATGCAAAGGCACCCCACCTGTGCACAATTGGGGCAAGAGAGGGACCATGGAAGGGCTCCAGGGCATGTCCAGCCCATCTTGCCCAGTCCTGATCAGCCAAACCCCAGAAGCAAGCTAACCTACCGTTTGGAGTGTCTGCCCCCTGGTGGTCAGTGTGCATCATAAGCAACTGGTCAAACTGTCCAAAGAACAGTGGGACTCTTATCATATTAGGCTTGTACTATATAGGATGACCAGCTTCATAGTGTTGCTATGAGGATCAGAGGAGATACATAGTTTAAAGACTTGGCACAGTGTTTCAGAAAGTTTTAGGATTCAGCTCAAGAAGCACCTCCCCAATGAAGCCCTCCCTGACCACCCTACTCAGGTCAGGTTCCCAGGTGTTACCTTTTCTCATGGATCTCTCCATTTGGGAAGGGGGGAAGATACCATAAATATAATTAAATAACTGCTTGTAATATTATCTGCTTCATATTTCTCTTTCCCATTAAGACCATGACTCCAGAAGGGCAGAAATGGTGCCCAGCACCAAGCCCTCCCTATCAGAAGCACTTGATACATATCTGTCAAATTAATGAGTAGCCCTAACTGGTTTGGTTCAGTGAACAGAGAATTGGCCTGCGAACTGAAGGGTCCTAGGTTCGATTCCGGTTAAGGGCATGTGCCCAGGTTGTGGGCTTGATCCTCTGCAGGAGGCAGCCAATCAATGCTTCTCTCTCATTATTAATGTTTCTAGCTCTCTCTCCTTCTCCCTTCCTCTCTGAAATCATTAAAAATATATTTTAAAACAAAACAAAGGATGCTTCAATCTCAAAATCAAATCAAGGAGTCTCTAATCCAAAAGCTGGCGTCTACGAAGAGGCATCAGCTCTCCAAATCTCACAGCCCCGAGTGAGAGCAGTAGCAAACTTATAAAAGCAAAAACCACATCCTGCTACACATTGGAATGTGGAATTATCTTGCAAACACAGTTTTTCAGAAGCAAAATTGAGAAAAGTTAATAATCTCTAAAGGTTATGTATAGTTTCAGCTCCTGGAACCAGAGTCATCAGAAAGTATTCCCGGAGCCACTGAGTCAAGGAAAGCAATTTTGTGGTTCTGGTTCTTAGGCATATAAGAATGTCCTTTGTAGAACCACGATGGGGCTAGCCATAAAATGGGGTGATTTATGTGTGTTTCCAGGTCTCATTCTGGAAACGGAGGTCAAAATAACTACCCTATTGTTGAAGCAAGCAAATGTTTACAGAAGCCAGAATAGTAGGGTTAAAATTTACAACAGTAATTTTTATCCAAGTTGAATGTTATTATGCTTCATTGCTTCAGAATGGAAGGATCAAATAAGCTGCATTTATGACTTAATTTTTAAAAGTGTCAGAGGCTACACTTCTTATCACTGTAATCAACCTATCCATTTTCTCCCTTTCCATACCTTTTTATAAAGACAAAGGATAAGCCCTAACCGGTTTGGCTCAGTGGATAGAGCGTCGACCTGCCGAATGAAAGGTCCCAGGTTTGATTCCAGTCAAGGGCATGTACCTTGGTTGCAGAGACATCCCCAATAGGAGGTGTGCAGGAGGCGGCTGATCAATATTTCTCTCTCATCGATGTCTCTCTCTATCCCTCTCTCTTCCTCTCCGTAAAAAATTATAAAATATATATTTTTTAAAAGACAAAGGATAAAATGTCGTAATGCTCACACCACTACACAAACAAGCCACATCTGGCCAGGCCATGATGGCCCCAAAGCTCAAACAGAATTATTGGTGGGTAGGCAGCGCCTCCTTGTGATCATTGGGAATGTTTGCTTTTCGTGTTTGTTACAATGCTATTCTGTTTATCCTTCCAGATCAACTCTCCCCCTCCTCCCCAGATCTGTGCCTGAGAGGCTAACAGCAATAGCTGCTCCCACCCCCGCCTTGTTTTCTGATGCAATCACTGAGAGGCTCTAGCAGGAGATGGGCGGGTGGAGGAGAGAGAGGGCATAGGCTGAATCTAGGGACTCAATTTTAGAGTTCAGAAGGTGAAACAATGTAACTTCCCAGGCTAGGTCATAAAAAGATACTACTTTTGTTCTAGCCGGTTTGCTCAGTGGCTAGAGTGCCAGCCTGTGGACTGAAGGGTCCCCGGTTGGATTCCAGTCAAGGGCACATGCTTGTGCCAAGGTTATGGGCTAGATCCCCAAGAGGGGGCGTACAGGGGCAGCCAAGCAATGATTCCTTCTCATCATTGATGTTTCTGTCTCTCTCTCCCTCTCCCTTCCTCTCTGAAATCAATAAAAATAAATTTTAAGAAAGACAAGAAAATTTTAAAAGATACAACTTTCACCTAGTTTTCCTTCTCTTGGATCACTTGCTCTGGGGAGGCCCACTGCCAAGACGGGAGTATATGCAAGCATCTCAAGAAGGGAGAAATTGCCCTAGGCAGCTTGGCTCAGTGGATAGAACGTGGGCCTACAGACTGAAGGGTCGCATGTTTGATTCCAGTCAAGGGCACATGCCTGGGTTATGGGCTTGATCCAGGGGGAGTGCAGGAGGCAGCTGATCAATGATTCCCTCTCATCACTGATGTTTCTATCTCTCTCTTCCTTTCTGAAGTGAATAAAAGTGTAGAGAGAGAGAGAGAGAGAGAGAGAGAGAGAGAGAGAGAGAGAGAGAGAGAGAAACACTAAGGCATTCCACCAACAACCACCAATGGTCAGCATTTACCTGCCAACCATGTGATGAGCCACCTAGGAAGCAGATCCTCCAGCCCCAGCCCTTCAGATGACTGCAGCCCCCACAAACCCCTTGACTGCAACCCTGTGAGAGATCTTGAGCCAGAAAAGCCCAGCAAAGATGCTCCTGGATTCCTAACCCATGAAAACTGTATGAAATAATGCCTGGGGAGGTTTGCTATGCAGCAATAGAGAATGACTACAACCTACTACAGCTAACAATAGCCCCATGCTTCTGCCCCAAGACCTTTGCACTTGCTGTGGGCTCTATCTGGAACTCTCCTCCCCTACCTCCTCCTTCAGGTCTTCCCTCAGATGGCACTTCCCACCACCTTCCCGGAATCCATCTCCCTACCTCAGTTCATGTTTTACCCCAGCACTTATTTCCTGTCCTACTGTGTATTTGCTTCTTGGATGTCTCTGCTAGAATGCCAGCTCTTTCTTTTGTTCCATGCTCTGTCTACAGTACCTGAGACAGTGCCTGGCATAGAGTAAGCACTCAATATGGTCAGTGGCCATTATTTTTTTTTAATTTTTTAATATATTTTATTGATTTTTCACAGAGAGGAAGGGAGAGGGATAGAAAGTTAGAAACATCGATGAGAGAGAGACATCGATCAGCCGCCTCCTGCACGCCCCCTACTGGGGATGCGCCTGCAACCAATGTACATGCCCTTGACCGGAATCGAACCTGGGACCCTTCAGTCCGCAGGCCGACACTCCATCCACTGAGCCAAACCGGTTTCGGCAAGTCAGTGGCCATTATTATGAGAGTCTAACATTCCTGATTCTTGTCATAGTTAGATGGGTCTTCCTCCTGTTTCCTGCCCCCTGGGTGTCCAGCCTACCCAGGGGATGGGATAGAGCTGCCACCCCTCCCCCATTGGTTAAGGAGTTATTAGTAACTATAATGGGAAAGCCCCTCCATGTCTCCCCACATCCCTCTGGTTAAAAATCCCAGGTCCTCCGTACAACCTAGGGGGCCCCCCTCCCTGCCTAAAATTCCATCAGCCACAAAGAACCATGAACTGTCTACAATCACTAATAGTTTCCACACCCATAAGGTTTTGAGGATCGAGCAGAAAACATTAGTGTAGTTATTTTTTTTAATATATTTTTATTGATTTCACAGAAGAAGAGATTGAAACATCAATGATGAGAATCATTAATTGGCTGACTCCTGCATGCCCTACACCCGGGATCGAGCCCACAACCCGGGCATATGCCCTTGATTGGAATCGAACCCAGGACTCTTCGGTCCGAAGGCTGACACTCTATCCGCTGAGCCAAACCAGCTAGGGCAGAGTAGCTATTTTTTCATCTCATTTTTTGTTTGCTAAAGAATATCTTTATGTAATAAACATAATATTATAAAATAATCTACAGAATTTATTGGTATAACTGTATTTGTATATTATTTATAAGTAAATATCCACCTGGGAGTGAAACTTCAACATTTTTTACTGATAGGGGTGCACAATTGGGAAAAAAATTTAGAATCATTTATCCTAATACAATTGTCCTCCGCCCTCCTTTCCCTCTTTTCCCCCGCCCCGACTCCACCCCCCACATCTGGCATTGTCTGGAGACATTTTCAGTTGTCAGCCACTGGGGAAGGAGTGCCCCTGGCATCTAAGGGTGGAGGCCAGGGATGCTGGTCAACATCCTACAGTACACAGAACAGGCTCCAGCACAAATAACTCTCCAGCCACAAATGTCGCTGGTGAGGAGGCTGAAAAGCCCTGACCTAAAGCACCAGACTCTCTCTTGATTCCGGTGCCTTTGCACCAGCTGCTTCCCTCTCCCCACTCAATTCCTCACCTCGCTAACCCTCAAACCTCAAGCCGTCCCCTCCTCCAAGAAGCCATCCCTGCCACCTATAAGCTGGGCCAGAGCCTGTCCTGAGGGTCCCTCCAGGCCCCTGTGCCGCGTAGGTTGGACCCAGGGATCTCAGCCTTCACATTTACAATGCAAATCCCTGCAGCCGCGGACCGCCGGGTTCTGCTGCCTGCGGGGACCTGGTGCTTTTCCCAAGCACCTCCCTCTTACCCCAGGCCTGTCCCTTGGGACCCGCAGCGAAGGTAGCCTGGTGACTAGTTCGCCTACTAGTTTGCAGGGCAGGGTTCTTCTACCCGGGATCTCAAATCCTGGCAAGTATACACACACGTAGGATGTAGTCATTGTTATCCCCATTTTACAGAGGAGTACACTGAGGTTTAGGGGGGAACCTGGCCAGAGACTGAAGAAAGAGGTGCGGGTGCAGATCCTCATTAGCGCCTGATTCCGGGCTGGGGAAGGGGAAAGGGCGAGGAACTGAGGGACCCAGAGCTTGGGGGGGCGGGGGCGCGCCTACCCGCCGCGGCCTTGGGATCCGGCCCCGCCCCACGAGGGACGTGAAGACGCGGACCCCGCGCAGCGTGGGACCATGTGACCGACCGCAGAGGCGCGCCGCCTCCCCCAGCCGAGGTCTGCGCGCTCCGCCGCAGGGTACAGACCCCAGCAGCCCGCCGGGGTTTGGGGCGCAAGAGCAGAGGCGGAGCCAGGGCGGGGCGAGCGCTTCATCCTCCCCCCCCACCCACCCACCCATCGAAAGCGAAAGGGAAGGAAGGGCGGAGCCTGCCGGAGCCCCTCCCCGGCTCTGCGCGCTGCTGGACCGCCGGGCTCGTCCTCCTAGGGGGGCGCGGAGCGCGCAGTGCGGACCCTCGCGGGTACCTGCGCGGCCGCCACCATGTCTCAGGAAGGTGTGGAGGTAGGAGATGACTCTGGCTGGGCCGGGGACCCGCGAAAGATGCCGAGGAGGGACCATGGCCGCGGAGGGGGCTTCGCACTTCCTGGGGATTCCATCCGAAGCCCAGACCTTTCCCCGCTGGCGCGTGTCCCGACTCCCCACTCCCCCCAGGAAGGAGAGTGACGGCCTCCTCCCCCAGAGCGAAATGAGGCCTCCTCGACGAAAAGCGGGGCCAGGGTCAAGGGTCAAAGGCCAGGGGATACCTGGCTGGCCTCCCTCTGAGCCTGGGAAGCTTGCCCCAGCCCGCACCCTCCCTCCCCCAGTGTCCAGTGGGGACTTTGGCTTTTTCCAGGAAATGCCATGGAGGATGGAGATGGGAGGTTCGGAGGCCAAAACTAAGGGTCAAGTTCAGGCCGGGAGAAGGATGTCTAGAAATGGGGGAAGGGCAGTGGTTCTCCTCCTGGCCCCATCGGAGCCCCCCTGTCCCCACCCCAGCTGGAGAAGAGCGTCAGGCGCCTCCGGGAGAAGTTTCATGGGAAGGTCTCCTCCAGGAAGGCGGGGACTCTGATGAGGAAATTTGGCAGCGACCACACTGGAGTGGGCCGCTCCATCGTGTACGGTGAGCCGGGGGGCAGGCCGGGGTCCCCAGCCCGGTGGGGATTCCCCGCGGGGGTAAGGGGAGCATGGTCTGGGGAAGGTAGAAAGAGGCCTTGAGATCCTCTCTTGGGGAGAATCTGGGGACCTGAAACTCCCCCGAGATCTTTCAAGGGTCCTTCACTTACACTTACTCTCCCCACCAGGAGTAAAGCAGAAAGATGGACAGGAACTGAGTCATGACCTGGATACCCAGGTAAACTGCCTCCCTCTCCTCAAAGGACAAGGTAACTGGGGAGGAAGAACAGGGGGAACCCGGCCCGCCCATGGCGAGCCCCTCAGTGCACTGCCACGTCACAGCTCGTGGTCCAACCACATTTACTTATTCACTTCTCAGTTGCAGGGAGCCTGCAAACAGAAGATGTTCATTACAAGCTGATGGTATTAAATGGGGGAGAGAGACATGGAACTAGGCAGTGACGGGAGCCAGGATTAAGTTAACATCATAGAGGGCCTAGGGTCAGGGAGAGCTTCCTGGAGAGGGTGTTGCCAACTCTTCAAGGCTGGAGACCAGTGATCCCTGGGAATGGAGGCGTGGGAAACGGTCTACCTGGAAGAGGGAATGGCTGAGAAAAGGAATGAAAACAGGCTGGGATGAGCAGGAGATGGGGGAAGAGAGAGCGGCAGAGGAGCGCATGTGTTGAATGAATGAATGAATGAGTGAATGAATGAAAGGCTTTGAGGCACAAGTACATCATGGCCACTTTGCCCTGTGGATGGCTTTGGTAGCTGATGCACTGTGGATTTTGCCTGCCTGAAAGGCCCAGCATAGAGTTGTTAAAGAGCATAATAAAATATGTATTATACTCTTTCATTTATACCTATAAAGAGTATGATAAAAATATAATAGCAACGAGCCCTGGCCGGTGTGCCTCGGTTGACTGAGTGTTGCCCTATGCACCAAAAAGTCTCCAGTTCAATTCCCAGTCAGGGCAGATGCCCAGGTTCCATCCCCAGTCGGGATGCCTACGGGAGGCAACCAATTGACGTTTCTCTCCCACATCAATGTTTCTCTCGCTCCCTCTCCTTTTCTCTCTCTAAAATCAATAAAAACCTATGTTTAAATAATAATAGCAAAGAGTAGCATTGATTGAGCACTTCCCTTGCAACTGGACTCCAGGAATTTTACCTGTTGGTTCATTTCATTGCCACAGCGGCCCCATGAGACAAGTCCTATTATTTATTGTCATTTCACGGATGAGGAAATGGAGACACAGAGTGATGAAGTCACTGGCCAGGATTACGCAGGTGGCAGCTGGGATTTGAACCCCAGCCACCTAGAGTCAGGGTCTGAGCTCTGAGATGCCCCTCATTAGGGACGCAGGGGGGTGGCTTGGCCATATTCCCACAGCTGAAAGTAATTGGGACCTGCTTCTGTGTGAACCCAGAGCTGGAATGCTGAGCCTAAAGCATCATGGCCTCAGAGAGGCCACCTGTCCCAATGCCAACGAGTGTGTGGCATTTGCGAGCGGGATGGGAGCATGGGGCCCAGGCCTGCTTCACTGCACTCTCTCAGGGTGGTCTCAGGCAAGCTCTCTCCTGGCTCTGGGTCTGTTTCCCCATCCGAACAATGAAGATAACAAGTATGCTCACCTCTCAGAACTGCATAAGGATAGCTGGGGTCATGCACCTGGCTCTCAGTGACTGCTACTCATTCAGCTCCTGGCGAGTTAGGGGCACTCTGTTCTTATGTGGGGCCGGGACCCTCCCCCAGCAAACAAGGCGAAAGAGGCCTGAGCTGGATCCCCAGCCTCTGCCCCTGGTATCTCCACCCAGGACCCACCAGAGGACATGAAGCAGGACCAAGACATCCAGGTGAGTCCAGTATCTGGGAATGGGGGAGGTGGAGCAGGGAGGACATCCATGGGGGAGAGAGAGGGACCTCATGGCACGAGAACGCCCATCTTTTAGGAGAGTGGAACTGACATACATTTATATTGGTGGAGGAGGGGTGACCACCCTCTTGTGCTCACCACCACCCCTGTTCCTCAGGCAGTGGCAACTTCACTCCTGCCACTGACGGAAGCCAACCTACGCATGTTCCAGCGTGCCCAGGAAGACCTTATCCCTGCCGTGGAACGGCAGTTTGCCTGCTCCTCCTGTGACCATGTCTGGTGGCGCCGTGTGCCTCAGCGGAAGGAGGTGATTACCCAACCCCGGGCCTTGACTCCTTGACTCTGTCGTGTCGCCCATCCTCGCTAGCTGAAGCTCTGACTTCACATGTTCAGCCTCTGAGAGCTCATCCCCAATTCCCAACCCTGAGCTGGACTTCTGACCTCCAACTTGAGCTCAGCCTTTACCCCAGTGTCCTGACTCCACAGTTTGACAGCTACCACAGAAACCAAAGCTGACTCTGAGACCACAACCCCAAATCTGGCTTCTGAACCCCACTGACCAGTGATGTGTTCCTGGTAAATGCTTAAGAACCAACTCTTGAAGCATAGGCCTGGGATGGACCCTAGATTTGTAGTGTTTACCAATTTCCATGGTGTAAATATTCTCACTATGGCCAATATCAAGCTACCAGAGTAAGCCTACACCCTTCTCCACACCCACAGGTGTCTCGGTGCAGGAGATGCCGAAAGCGCTATGAGCCAGTACCCAGTGACAAGATGTGGGGTGTGGCTGAGTTCCACTGCCCCAAGTGCAGGCACAACTTCCGGTGAGGGTGCTGACCCCCACCCCACCCCTCAGCCTGCCCCACCCCAGCCCTGCCCTGGCCCCACTGCCTCCCAGCTTCACCCTCACCCTCAGACCCTGCCTGCCCACAGGGGCTGGGCACAGATGGGGTCCCCATCCCCTTGTTATGGGTGTGGCTTTCCGGTGTATCCGACACGGATCCTCCCTCCACGCTGGGACCGAGACACAGATCACCGCAGCACCCACACTCACTCCTGCTCAGCTGCTGACTGCCTCAACCGGCGAGGTAAGGACCTGGCGTGGCCTCCCCCAACTCTGGGTAGTCTACTTGGCTTTTACTTCTAGGACATCAACTTCTAGGGTCTTAAGTACTAAGGTCTCAGTCCCCATGGCCACTTCCCATGGCATGAGGCCCTTCTTCCATGTCTTCTCTGGCACCCCGAGTCTCTGTGGCCTCCAACACTACCTCCCATTGCATCAGCTACCTCCCATGGTCTTGCCCTTGAGTTCTTGGTTCCTGTTTTGTCTTCTGAAATCTCAGGTGATGTCAATGTCCCTGGGTCTCCTGTGGCTTTGACACCTGTGACTTTCATGTCTGAATTTCCTGTAACTCTGAGTCTGTATCCTTAGTCCCTTCCCTCCCTGAGCCCCCTTGGCCTCAGCCCCCTTGTCCCCAGAGTCTCATGTGACCTCAAGCTCCAGGACCTCAGAACCCCTCCCTTCCCAGAGCCCCATGTGCCTGGGACAACCTGCGCACACCCTAAGAGCCGGAAGCAGAACCACCTGCCCAAAGTCCTGCACCCCAGCAACCTCCACATCAGCAGTGGTTCCACGGTGGGCACCTGCCTGAGCCAGGGGAGCCTCCTAGAACACCTAGATAACCTCATCCTGGAGGACCTGAAGGAGGAGGAAGAAGAGGAGGAGGAGGGTGGGCACCGGGAGTGACCCGTACCAGGTGTGGATGCAAACCAGACACAGTCTGTAGATATTTTGTGTTGTTATAAAATATGAGCTCAAACCAAGATCTACGTGCCCTTGGGGAGCCACATGGGTTGGAGAAGTTGGCAGGGGGATTCCTGGGTCCTACTTTCAGGGTCCTGGGGAGCAGGTCCACAATGGGAAGGTCTGTGGGACATGGCTCACACTGAACCATAAAGGAGGTGTGGCCAGGACAACTTGGACTCCTGCTGACAAACATCCCCTGGGGGACAGATGGTCACAGACTCAGGGGCCGGATCAGCATGGCTGCCTTCTTGAGGGAGTAAGCCCCGCCTCGAAACTCAGCCCAGTAGACACCATCCTGGTAGCGGTTGCGATAGTGGCCACCATGGTGCCACACACCATTGAGGTTGGAGTGGGCACAGGCATGGTACCACCAGCCTCCCCGGTGGTATAGGGCACAGTTACCTGAGGGGAGAGAGAGAAAGCCCATGTCCTCTCACTATAATAAAAGCTTCTACCAGTACCTCACTAGTGCAAGGCTTTAGCCAGGCATTCCCCTGCCCACCACTTTCTTCTTCAGAGTAATGGCCTTAATTCCTTCTCTATCCCCTTGCCAAAGTACAAGTCACACTTTTCCTATCCTTTCTGCAAACTAGGATCTCTATCTCTCATTCCTTTACCAGAGGGGAAAAAAATCTCTCTCTAGAATAAGAGTCCTAGCTCTCATACACTACCCCCATACTCCCCACATGTTTGCCCTGCCTTTCACTAGAACAGGAGTCCTGTCCTCTGCTCACTTGCATACCCTTACCAGAGAGAAATGTTACCCATCCCTTCCATTATTTGACTAGAAGTACCATCCCCTTTACTCCCTGCCTTTCCCTTCCCTCCATCCCCCCCACACCCCAATAAGAGCTCCTTACCGGAATAGGAGTCTCGGTCCCTATCCACAGTGCTGAAAGGCTTGTCATTGTGCCAGGAGAGAGAGTCTCCCGCATCTCCATGGTACTGGCCAAGCCGTAGGCGGTAGTGATCACTCTCAGGCTCCAGGGAGAAACCATCGTAGTGGGCACGGGCACCACGGCCTCCCCAATCCTCCAGGAGCACCAGGAGCTCATTGTCCCCACGGCTGGTCAGCTGATACACAGGTTCAAGGCCCAGCCAGTATTCCCCATCAGGCTGCCCGAAGCCCACCTGGCAGGGAAGTCAGGGAGTTAGGAGCAGGTCCCCTTCCCTGCCCAGCCCTGCCCCTACCTACCTGCGCTCACCTTGTAGTGCTGCCAAGTAGTGAAAAAGTTAACTGAACCATCTTGCCGCCTCTGGATCACAGTCCAGCCTCCACCCTCCAGCTGTTGCTCACACCATGCTGACACCACATGCCGGCCCAGTCGCAGCTCATACACTCCACTCTGCCTATGGCCTGCCCGGTGTGCCTCTGCACAATCTTGCCATGGGCCTGTGAACACAGAGATATGGGTTAAGTACAGCCTGGATCAACCAACCCCTTATTGGAATAAGAGTTCTAATTCACACAGGTCCCCACACCATAATAGCAGTCTTGTCTCTTCCATTCTCTCATTAGAATAAGTGCTCCAGTACCGATTCCCTTACCTGAATAAGACTGAGTCACTGTTTCACTACAGCACATGTAAATCCTGGAGTTCTTAAGTCCTGGTAAAATGGTCTCACCAGAATAAGTCATGAATATGGCCCTCTGAACCAGCTCAAATTCTCACCAAAGTAGCAGTCTTAAATTCCCTGACCCCTCATCAAAATAAAAGTGCCTCCTTTCCTGTTTTCATACCAGAGTAAGAATTTTGGTTTTTATCAGAGTAAGAGCCACAGCTCCTTGTTCAGTCACCAGAATTAAAAGTATTTCCTTCAGTGCTCTCACCATGAGAAGAATATACCATAAATTCCTGGCTCATCACACCCCCAACAGCCCTGCCCTCATCTTACCTGCTGGCTTGGTGGGGACAGCAGGGTTCCCTGCAGGTAAGGGAAAGGCCAAGGGCCCTTGCTGTCTCAGCGTCTGGTCTCTCTGGGACTCTGGGGCTGGGTCTAACCTGCTGTCACTGGTGCCACCCACCAGACTGACCGGAACCACAGGCACCAGGGGCGGTGGCAGGACCTGGGTGACCAAGAGAATGATGTGATTGCATAAACCTCAGCCCAGGCCACCTTGGACTCCTCAGTCTCAATCTCTCAGCACCCAGATGGGTAGGAGGTAAGGCAGGGGCAGGAATTGATCCTCCTCAAATGCCCAATTCTATCTGTCAAGGACAGGCAGAGTTGAACTTAAATTCCTGCTCGGGTGTGCATGGCTTAACCACTCCGTGCCTCCAAAACCTTTTCTTTAAAGTGAAGATAATGAATGCCTGCAACAATAAGTAATAACTTAATGCTTTCAACAACCGTGTAAGGTGGTGACTGCCCCAAAGCAACAATCTCTTATTCAAAACCCAGGCCCAGACACGTTCCAGAATTCAGAATAGGATGGCAGGAGTGAAGAACAGTAATATACAGTCTGTGTTGTAATATTACATAACACCTGCGTAACATGGGCCTTTGGTCTTTATCCACATAATGTGCCTGATTGAAGGATTCTACGAATATTCATATGAAGTGGCTAAGTAAAGACTTCAAGTAGCCACCGGTTGAGTTTTGACCCAAAGGATTACAGCAGGAAATGTAGTAATCTGGGTTTGGGGACTTTTCGGATCTGGGAACTGCAGATAAGAGGCCGTGGGGTTGCAGGAGGCCCAGGCAACACGCGCAGGAAGTGGCTGCGTGGGTTACCTGCTGCTGCCCGCCCGCGCCCCCCGGACACAGGCGCTCCAGGCGGGCAATGAGGCTACTCTGCTGGCTGACGAGCCGCGCCAGCTCGCGGAACTTGACGTCCAGCTGATGAAAGCGGACAGCTGCGCGCTGCGCCTCGGCGGATGCGTTGAGCACGCGCTCCCCGAGCAAGGCCAGCGCCGCCGCGGGCTCCGCCCCCGGGCCCGGGCCCGCCTCGTGCTGCAGCTGCGTGCGCAGCTGGCCCAGGCGCGTGCTCAGGCCGCGGCTCTCCTTGCGCAGCGCGCGCACCTCGCCCGCCACATCGCCGTCCGCCGCCGCCAGCCGCTGGAGTTCGCGCAGCAGCTCCTCGTGGCGGCCCACGCGCACGCGCAGCGCCGCCACCTCGCTGGCGTTCACGGCCTCCGTTGCCCGGCGCGCGGCCGCCGGCCCGCTCCAACACACGGCGCCCGTGAACTTCTGCTGGGGTAGCACGAAGGTGTAGGTGCAGCGCGGGGCGCCCGCCCGAGCCCAGGACGCGCCCAGCAGAAGCAGCAGCTGCAGCGTGCGCAGCCTGGCTGCCCACATGGCGGACCTGCAGGCAGAGGACGGACGAGAAGGAGAGGAAGGCCCCGGGACCCAGACTCGAGCCCCGACTCTCACGCCAGGACAAATCTAACTGCTCCCAATGCGTGTGTTTACACCTGCGTGGCTCCGGGTGCACACAGGCCCACCTCTGTCCTCCCGCCCTAAGGCTGGAAGCCAACACTGGGATCCCAGCCAGGCCTCTCCACCGAGCTCCAGACATCCTGCGGGACAGCACTGGTTCAACGAGCATTCACTAGTGCCTACTGAGTGCCAGCCTCAGTGCAAGGCGCTGGGAACATAGTCGGAAACCAAATAAAATTCCTGCCTGATGTGCAAGGAACAAAATAAAGTATGAAGTTAATAAAGTGTTTTAGGTAGCACTAAATGCTAAACATAGTTAAAGATCAGAGAGACGTGAGGCAATTTGAAAGGAGGGAAGACCTGCTGGAGAGGTGACATTTGAACAGTCCTGAAGGAGGAGGCCATGGGGATGTCTAAGGGAGAAAAGCAGCCCTGGCAGGGGGAACAGCATGTTGCAAAGGCCCTGAGGCTAGATCACGAGAACCTCAGGAGGCTGGAACTGAAGCAGAGGACGTATGGTTGGAAGAGGGAGAGATGGGGTGAAGGGCAAGTCTCAGTCTAGTAGTGGACACCCCATTTCCCATGTCCTCAACAAAACTGTCTGGTGCCACACCCACACCCCAACACCCACATGCCCCAGGTCTGCTGTGTCCCCCAGGTGTTCCCCAATTTACACAGGGGACCTCCTATGAGTGTCCTCACTCAAGGTTGTATACTTGTAGCCACCTACCTCTGACCCTGTAGGGTCCACACACTGACCCCATTGCCTTCATTCCTGGGTTCACAGCCTCTGAGATGGGGACACACATGACTCCCATGTGCACTTGCCAACCCAGAACACATCTCACGTGTCCACACATCACCCCTATCTGTACTAAGTTGTATGACCTACCCCCACTTCCTGGTGGCAACACAGGCACACGTCCCATGGTCTTTATCGTCACACACATTGCCTTATCCACAATCAGCAAACACTCCTTGAGTGCCAACTGTGTGCCAGGAGCCATTCCAAGTGATGGGGACACAGGCATGACCAACACAGACAAAATCCCTGCCCTCATGAACTTGACATCCTGGTTGGGAAAATGGATGATGGATAGGTCAGAGGGTGCTTAGAAGGAACCTCAACCAGGGAAGGAGTGGGAGTCCTGGGTAGGGGTGGGTGTTTTAAATAGAAGGGTCAGGCCTCTATCTAAAGAGAAGATGACACTTGAATGAAGACCTGAGGGAAGAGAGAGAAGGGACAGAGCATTTAGCAAAGGGAACAGCAGTGCAAAAGCCCTGAGGTGGGAGCTTACTTGATATGCCCAAGGAATAGCAGGGAGGCCTGTGTGGCCAGATCATGAGGCAGCGGGAGAGTGGAAGGAAGGAAGAATAGAGAGGTGAAGGGAGAATGTGCACAGGACCCTGAGAACCTCCAGGAGGACTTGGGTTTTACTCTTAACTAGTGAGAACCAGGAGGGGTTCTGGGCTGGGAAAAGGCCCATTTATAATTAAACTTCCCCATCAAGCCCTAACGAGTTTAGTTCAGTGGATAGAGCATCGGCCTACAGACTGAAGGGTCCCAGGTTCGATTCCGGTACCTTGGTTGCGGGCACATCCCCAGTTGGGGGTGTGCAAGAGGCAGCTGATCAATATTTCTCTCTCATTGATGTTTCTAACTCTCTATCCCATTCCCTTCCACTCTGTAAAAAAATCAATAAAAATTGGATTTAAAAAATAAATAAATAAATAAACTTACACATCAAGCAGGAGCTTCCAAGAACAGAGCAGGGAGCAGGGTCCTCTCCTACCCCCTTGGGGGGGGGGCCCCCCCGGCCCTAAGACACCAGGCCCCACACTACAGAAAAGGACTGCCTTCTCCGGAGCTGGAGTGTGTAACACCTACTACCCACCAGAATCGCAGCCTGAGGTGAGGAGGAGGCCTGGGAAGCCCTCAGGGAGAGGCCCAGGTCTCCCACAGAACAGAATCAGCCTCCACCTGCCCTGCCACCCTCCTGCCCTCTCACCTCTCACAACCAAGATCCTGAATCCAGCGAGGAGGCCTGTAGCAGGCACAGAAGTCAGAGGAGGAGCCAAGGGTCCAGCAGGGGCCTCTGAGCAGGGGAAAGGAAGAGGCCAGTGGGAGAGCAGAGGGGAGGAGACTTGGTAACCCCCCAACCCTACCAGCCCTCCATCAAAGCCTGGGACTAGAGCTGTGATGCTGAGCCCAGGAGCTCTAACTATAAATATTTAGCATTTTCCACATGAGAATTGAGGCCGAATTGCCAGACCCTCCTGCCCAGGCCACCAGAGCCTGATAACACAGGTCAGTGCCCTGGACATTCCCCCCGTTAGCAGGACACAGAGCGTGGGAGGCTGCAGGCCCCAGGAAGCCGGGAAGATCCAGCATCAGGCACAGACACATGCATACGCACAGGAAAGGACAACAGCCAACCTCTGCGGTGGCACCTGCTGTGCATTAGGCATGACTCTAAACTCTTTACACCTTTTATCTCATTTAATCTTTGCAATCTGAGCCAGCTTCTATGGGTAGCCCCATTTTGCAACAGGGAAAACTGAGCCTCCAAGAAGTTGAGTGACTTGCTCACGGCCCCACAGACCAAAAGGGTCCACAGTGGGATCTGGCCCTGTAGCTTGGCTCCAAAACTTGAACATATATATCGCCACAGTCAGACACACCCTTGTGCACATAACAAGACATGCAGACCGCTGCACAAAGCAGCAAAGATAGACAGAATCTGTATGTGCGTGTGTGTCTGGGTATTTGCCTGGCCCATGCATACACAGACGCCTTTTGCCAGAGGCATAAATGGAAACATGACACAGATTGAGGCAGCAGTGTTCAAAATATATTCACACACACACACACACACACACACCACAACTTAAAGGGAAAGGCCCTGTGGACTGAATGTGTCTGTACCTGTGTGCCAGACACATACTCACCCAGGTACACGAGGTCACACACTAACAAGCACAGAGATGCAGATCAGTGTGCTCCGGGTTGTATAAAGAGACACATACCTGCCCCCACCCACACCATAGTGCACATGTTTCCATTTCGCCCCAACACACACACACTGTCACATCCTCACACTGGGCAAGTCATGCAGGGACAGAAACAGACATTTTTCAGGGATCCAAAAAGACTCACACAGAGCCTCCAGAGCACAGGTCTGGGATCTGCAACCCGTGCAAAGGCCTCCTCCACCAGCAGCCTTTCCCACGTTCCTGCTTGTCCTCAACTCGCAACCCAAGTGGACTCCTGGGTTGAAAGAGGAAATGGTCCTCCCAGATCTAAGGGAGGCTGCCAAGCTGGGCTCCAGCCTGGACTGGGGCCTCCCACCCGCAGCCCCCTCCAGTTTCTCCCATTGGCAGCAGAGAGAGAAGAAAACCTCCTAAGTGACAGAAAGGCTGACATAAGAAAGAGTCTGAAAGACAGGGAAGAGGAGAGACATGGGGGAAATGGGGAGTCCAAAGAGAGGGGAGGGGATATGAGAGAAATGGGGATAGGGACACAGAGAGAGGAGAAAGATGGAAACTTAGAAATAATGAAAGTGAGAATTGATGGCGGAAACAAAGTTGGGGAAGAGGGAGAGACAGGGAGGAGACAGAGATGGGGAGGAGGAGACAAAGTGGGGGAAGAATTGGGGAGGGGGAGACAGGAAGAAGGAAGGCAAATGGGGGAGGGAAGGCAGATGGGAAAGGAAGCAAATGGAACAGGGAGAGAGATGTTGGGGGACATCCCTTCCCCTCACCCCAAGATTCTGGGGAAGAAGCCAGAGGCTCAGCTGAGGCCAAGACTGGGGCGTTGAGCGGAAACCGGAGATGAATTTTTAAAAAAGCCGAATTGCTTTGAGTTTCCAGAGGTGATGTGAAGTTTCCATCCTCAGCTGGTGCGCAGACAAGTCCCCTCTCTTTGGACTCCCCATTTCCCCCAAGTCTCTCCTCTCCCCTGTCTTTCAGACTCTTTCTTATGTCAGCCTTTCTGTCCTCTGGCAAGGACAGCTGGCCCTCAGGAGCTGGGGGCCCAAATGAGTAATCGGCCACGGCGCTACCCCCTTTTCTGGTTGCTCCCCAAGTGCCTGGTGCCAATGTGCCAAGTACTGTGCGTACATCGTCTCTCTTAATTCACGGGTCAAGACTTAAATGATATATCATAGTCACTTTAGGATAGATTAGCAGCCTCGGGGTGCAGAAACTGGTTCTCAAAATCACACCGCTGGCGGAAATGACCAAGGCGGGATTCGAACCTGAGTTTCATTTCTCAGCGCGCTCAAGAGCTCCCGCCGTCGCGCGGCCCCGCCCCGGTTTCCATGGAAACAGGCGCCAACTGTCTCCATAGCAATACCTCAATGATTTCCCCACCCCCACGACGCTATCTGGTGCGGACATAGACCCGTGCGTTGACGTCATCTCACAGCGACGCCTCACGTGACCGCCACTCCAGTGCCGGAAGTGAGCGGCACGGCGCCGGAAGCGGCCGGTGGAAGGTCCTCGTGGAGGAGGCGCCAGCATGGGGCAGTCGGGACGGGTGCGGTGCGGCGGCCCGGGCGGTGGGCAGCGCGGGCGGGGCCCCCGCGGAATCCGCAGGGCTGACCTCTCACCTCTCGCCGTAGTCCCGGCACCAGAAGCGCGCACGCGCCCAGGCTCAGCAACGCAACCTCGAGGCCTACGCCGCGCAGCCACACTCGTTCGTGTTCGCCCGGGGCCGCGCGGGTCGCGGCGTCCGGCAGCTCAGCCTGGACCTACGGCGGGTCATGGAGCCGCTCACCGCCACCCGCCTACAGGTCTGCACCCGCCGGCCTATCCCACTGACCTTTGAGCCTGCCCCCAGCCCCGCGGGGCCTCATTTTCCTTGGCTAGAGAAAGGGTCCCTCGTGGGGACCGTCGACCCTGCCTCTCAGCTTCGGAGCAGCGAGGGAGTGCATGCACGCTCTCAGCTTAGGGCTTGGCTGGGTACCTGAAGTGTGTGGTTAAGCGGGAACTCTGGAATCAGCAAAGTTGAGTTGGAAACTTGACTTCTCTCAAAGGCTTGCAGCAAGTTAAGTAACCTCGCTGGGCTTTGGTTGGCTCACTTTCAAAAGAGGGCGATGCGCAATAAGCAAGGGACAGGGGCAGCACTCGAATTCTAGAGGCAGGAATCGAGACAAGGCCAGGAGCATTCCGTTCCCCACTCACCCCCTTTTCAGAAAAATTAGATGCAAGAAAGGGCATAACAGTTTTAAGTTTATAGTCTTTGCTCAAAAGAGGAATGTCTCTGATCATTTATTTTTCTAACATCCAGATACGAAAGAAAAATTCTCTGAAGGATTGTGTGGCAGTGGCTGGGCCCCTTGGGGTCACACATTTCCTGATATTGAGCAAAACGGAGACTAATATCTACTTTGTGAGTGGATTACTGCACCCTTCTTTCCCATACCCTCCTCCTCCCCCAGCTCTCTTGATGAACCTATGTGCCTCTGAGCTGCCATGATTCTGGCTTCAAAGTAAACGCTCTGAAGAGATGGGACAAAGGTTCCCACTCCTTCTCCCTACCTGGATGCCTCCACCCTCATTGATCCTTTCTCCTGTAGAAGCTGATGCGCCTCCCAGGAGGCCCCACCTTGACTTTCCGGGTCAACAAGGTAAGGCTCAGAGGTGGTAATGAGAATCATGTGGGGCAGGAGCTGGGTTGGGGAATGACGTCACCCACTCCTCACCCCGCCCTGCAGTACACATTGACACGTGACGTGGTCTCCTCGCTGCGCCGCCACCGCATGCATGAGCAGCAATTCACCCATCCTCCCCTCCTGGTGCTCAACAGCTTCGGCCCCCTTGGCATGCACGTGAAGCTCATGGCTACTATGTTCCAGAACCTGTTCCCCTCCATCAATGTGCACAAGGTGGGCAGGGTCGGGGTGATGGCAGGTGTGGGTGGATGGTGCAGGTAGCAGGTACTACACAGGCCCTAGGGTTGATTGCTCAGTCCTCACCTCCCAAAATTGAATCTCACTTGCTTTATATGTCATGGGACTCCCTTTGAACTGCTTCCCATATGGCAGGTGGAAAATGCCGATATCTTTTTTTTAATATATTTTTATTGATTTCATACAGAAATGGGGGAGAGAGAGAATCATCAATGATAAGAAAGAATCATGGCCAAGACCGGTTTGGCTCAGTGGATAGAGCGTCAGCCTGCGGACTGAAGAGTCCCGGGTTTGATACCAGTCAGGAGCATGTACCTTGCTTGCAGGCACATCTCCAGTGTGAGGTGTGCAGGAGGTAGCTGATCAATGTCTCTTTCTCATTGATGTTTCTGACTTTCTGTCCCTCTCCCTTCCTCTCTCTGAAAAATCAATAAAATATATTTTTTTAAAAAGAGAAAGAATCATGGATCGACTACCTCCTGCACACCCCCTACTGGGATCGAGCCCACAACCCTGGCATGTGCCCTTGACCAGAATCGAACCTGGGACCCTTCAGTCCACAGGCCAGTCAATGGTGCTTTCTTGAGTGCTAGTTTAAGCAGTATATGTTGTGTTGTCGTGCTCTGCGCCTCCCTTAGAGGCTGACCGGTGAAGTTACTAGTCTGAGGTTAGTTATAAGGCAGCATTTCCTAAGTGGGCCTCAAATTCCGCTTGTTAGATATGGTCATTAGGGAGTTTGGAGTGGGCGGCCTTGGTGGGTGCTGGAACCAGTTTTCTAGCCAGCAATTCGTGGATACCACTTGCAGCCCCATCAGTCCCTACACAGCTGGCTTGGCCTCCAGTATGCAGTGAGGCCTAAAGGCAACTGCCATGGTGCCGTGCCCTTTCCAGGTGAACCTGAATACTATCAAGCGCTGCCTTCTCATCAACTACAACCCTGACTCCCAGGATCTGGATTTCCGCCACTAGTGAGTACAGGGGCGGGAGTAGGAGGCGTGTGCTACTCTGTGTGCGGCTGATGACAGTGCTGCTACTGAGGCTCAGTGATTGCTCAGTCTCAAAGTAAACGCCCTGACGCACCATGAAAATGGGAGAGGGTAAGACTGGTCCATGACTCTGACCCCTAACCCCCTACCTCACTCACTTCGGCCTCTGCAGTAGCATCAAAGTTGTCCCTGTGGGCGCAAGTCGTGGAATGAAGAAGCTTCTCCAAGAGAAGTTCCCCAACATGAGCCGCCTGCAGGACATCAGCGAGCTATTGGCCACGTGAGGAAGGGGCAGAGTGGGAGGCTCATAGTCCAGGGAACCCCAGGAGCCTGGGGTTCCCTGCTGAGCTGTGTGTCCCTGGCACAGGGGTGCAGGACTGTCAGAAAGTGAGGCAGAGCCTGATGGTGAACACAACATTACGGAGCTACCCCAGGCTATCGCAGGGCGCGGCAACATGCGGGCCCAGCAGAGCGCTGTGAGGCTTACTGAGGTGAGGCCCAGTGGCTGAGGTGACTTCCTTCAGTAGCCCCAGCCTTGAAGAAGGGCTGACTCTTCCTCCATTTTCCTGCAGATCGGACCTCGGATGACGCTGCAGCTTATCAAGATTCAGGAGGGTGTCGGGGAGGGGAACGTGCTCTTCCATAGTTTCGGTGAGGTCAGGGCTGGTGGGCACAGAGCCTGGGGTCTGAGGCCCCCCCAGGGAGGGTTGTTAGGTACAGTGGGCACACCTGGATCTCGATGAACCGTTTTTTCTAAGTGCACAAGACAGAGGAGGAGCTGCAGGCCATACTGGCAGCCAAGGAGAAGAAGCTGCTGCTCAAGGCCCAGAGGCAGGACCAGCAGGCCCAGAATGTCCAGCGTAAGCAGGAACAGCGAGAGGCCCACAGGTGTGTGGTCGACGGGTGAGGCGGGTCCCTGGTGCAGGCTGCTACACTGACCAACATTCCTCTCCTCCAGGAAGAAGAGCCTGGCGGGCATGAAGCGGGCACGGGCAGAGGCTGATGGGGATAGCGATGCTGAGGATCCTGGGGCCTCCCCAGAGGCAGAGAGGGCTGGCCAGCAGGAGGAGGAGGATGAAGCTGAATATTTCCGCCAAGCAGTGGGCGAGGAGCCTGACGAAGGTGCTTGGCAGGGATCAGTGCAGCCAGGCACTGGAACCTGTCCCTGCCCTGCTGACCCTGACACCATTTCTTCACAGATATGTTCCCAAAAGCCCAGCGGAGACGGTCCACCAGGCCTCCAAGCAAGAAGCAGCGGTTAAAGCAGCGGAGGCCAGACCATGGCAGTGACCACAGACCTCCAAAAGCCAAGGGCAGGCCCTGGGGGACCCAAGCCAAGCTGGGGTCTCGAGGGGCTGTTCAGAACTATGGCCGAGGCCGAGCACAGCCACCTAAGAGAGTGGCCTGATGTTGAACCTGAGCAGTGTGTGAAATGCCAGAGATGCTGCCCTGGGCTCCTGCCTGGGTGTCCAGGTGCAGCCCTGTTTCCTTTCATAAAGGAGCTGTTCCCCAACCTTCCTTCTAATAAACACTGATTTCCCATGAGTCAGAGGCTGCAGTTGGAATGAAGGGTTCAGAGGCCAGTAGCCTCTAGGAGTTGTACCTGGAAGTGTAAAATGTGAGTGTAGAGCTCAGATTTAACCCTGGTTGTTGGTGTCTCTGGGTCCTGGGCCCCTTCCCAACCTCCCTCAGACTGAGGGTTCCTGCCTGCAGAGGCCAGGTCTAAAGAGTGCCATGAGGAAGGAAATGGGCTGTAGGCTGGCGCCTGACGGCGGTGGGTGGAGCTGTGGAGGGAGTAGTCAACGGCTGCTGTTCGCTGGGGGAGGGACCAGGACATACTGTGGGCAGGAGGGCCATGGCGGACACAATGTCAGGTGAGATGGGAGCACAGGACCCCAGCCCCTGTGTACCCTGGGCTTGGGGTGGAAGTGGGAGAGGGGACGGTGTAAGAAGCATGTCTCAAGTTAGCTTCTTCCAGAACCCTGAAGCTGAGAACTGAAACAGGAAGGTGAGAGGGTGGAAACAGTCTGGTGAGGAAGGTCTGAGCACGTCCTGCCTTAAGAAGGGACTTGTTCCTGGGGATTTTAAACAGTGATCAGAGATAGACTACTTTGAGGGGAAAAATAAGCAGGGAAGGGGGGACTATGGGGTTCAGTGGCAAGGTTAGACTGGTCAGAACCAAAGGAAGACAAGCCTTCAGAATGTAACAAAAACCACCAGTGCAAAGGCCTTGAAGCAGATGTGCCTAAGAAACCCAGGAAGCAGACTATTAGTCACCGGGAGAAGATAGCCAATGGATGGGAGCCAGACCTCCCTTAGGGCATTGTGGGATGAGGTAAGCACTGGTGTTTACTCCCAGTAAGGAGGAACCCCTAGAGGAGTCTCTGAGTAGAGGCAGGTGGCCTGACAGGTGCTCATAGGCGCCCTGTGGAGGCTCTGGGAGACTAGATCAGGTGAGAACGGGAGCTGAAAGATCCGGGCCAAGGCAAGGCAACTTGGTCCAGATAGATGACAAGGGCTGGACACAAGTTGTGTTAAGGGGATGACAGATCTAGAAATATCCATCAGCTGCCTTCTACAGGGGATGTTCCTGCAACCAAGGTACATGCCCTTGACCAGAACCGAACCTGGGACCTTTTCAGTCTGCAGGCTAATGCTCTATCCACTGAGCCAAACCAGTTAGGGTAAGGGGATACAGATCTTGAAGATGGGTACTTGCTGATGGGTTGCAGTGGGGTCTGAGACTCCCAACTCCTGTCCCCAATTCCAGTCCTGATGGCTCCCAGTCATTACCAGTCCTTTGAGGGCAACAATTCCCCCTAGTTCTTAACCCATCTGGTTCTTTAGGGTGGAGGACCCCAAGGGAACCAAGTGAACTTGGCTTCTGACCTTTCTGGGCCTGATTCCCTCTATAGAAAGGAGCTGGACTCATCAAAAAAGTCCTCTTACAAAGGGGTCGTGCAGGTCTGGTGTACAACAGGTACTCAGGACTGATGCCACAGCACAATGCAGCTCTGAAAGGGACCACAGTGAGGTGGGGACTTAGCAACACCCTCGTCCACAGGTGCCCCACCCTGCCCAGCCAACATCTCCGCAGCTGCTGACCGAATCCTCAGTGGCTTCCAGGAAGGCTTCCTGTGGCCCATGCTGGTGACCGAGTTCCTGGTGGCCGTGGTTGGTAACAGCCTGGCCCTCTACCGCTTCGGCACGCGGGAGCAGCGCCCATGGCACCCAGCTGTGATCTTCTCAGCCCAGTTGGCTGTCAGCGATGTGCTCTATGCCCTGACACTACCCCCGCTGGCTGTCTACTTCTACCCACCCAAACACTGGCGCTACGGGGAGGCCATGTGCCGCTTGGAGCGTTTCCTCTTCATGTGCAACACTCTGGGTAGCATCATCTTTATCACCTGCATCAGCCTCAACCGCTACCTGGGTGTCGTCCACCCCTTCTTCACCCGCAGTCACCTGCGGCCCAAGCATGCCTGGGCCATTAGTGCTGCAGGCTGGGTGCTGGCGGCCCTGCTGGCTGCCCCCACACTCAGCTTCTCTCACCTGACAACACCACAGCAAGGCAACTGCACCGTGACCAGGCCTGAGGCCTGCATCAAGTGCCTGGGGACTGCGAGTGACAACCACCTCAAGGCCTACACAGCCTACAGCCTGGTGTTGATGGCACTGGGCTGCGGCCTGCCACTGCTGCTCACCCTGGCAGCCTATGGCGCCCTTAGGCGGGCCGTGCTACGCAGCCACGGCATGACAGCAGCAGAGAAGATGCACGTGGCAGTATTAGTAGCCAGCGGTGTGGTGCTCTATGCTGGTTCCTATCTGCCCTACTTTGTCACACGGGTGATCAACGTGTCTGCCCGGCAGCGCTGGAGAGCCCGCTGCCCATCCTTTGTGGACGAGACTCAGGCCATAAAGGCATTGGACCTGGGGTCCTATGTGAGCCACCAGGTGACGCGGGGCCTCGTGCCCCTGGCTATCTGCATCCACCCGCTGCTCTACATGGCTGTCGCACCCAGCGTTGACTGCTGCCACCAATGCTGCCGTGGCTGCAGGGAGGGCCGGGCCTCAGAGAATGCTGAGAGCTCCAGCCAACCCCTGCCCCTCACTGTCACAGCCACCACAACCTTGGGGCCCCAGTCCCCTGAGCTGAGCCCATGACCTGACCTATTTGGAGCCTCCTCCCCACGAGGCACTGGGACCCAGCAGCCGAATGGGTGAGATCACAAGAATCAAACCACTTCCTCAAACAGAGGCCTGTCATGGGAGCAGCAAGCACTCAGGCCAGACGGGCAGTCTGGGCAAGATTTCTGCCCACACTAACCATGCACAGGGTTGCAGAGCAAACTCACGCAGGGGGAGGAGAAGGGCTGGCCCCACCTGCCACAGGTGGGTGATATTCATGTATAAACAGAACACACATAGGGCAACTGGAGCCTTTTTATTGCCTTTGGTGTTCCCTGCTTGTAGAGGTCGCCTTCTTTTACCACAGGGTCCTAGGGCCAGGTGCCAAACAGCAGCAGCAGTGTGGCTGGTTTAGTTAGTGGATGGCCTAGAGAGGACGATAGGAGTGATGAGAAGGGAAAGTGTGGAGGCTTCCGGCCCCAAAGGGTGTCCCAAACCCCCCTTTCCCCTGCACAAAACTGGGGCCTCAGTGAGGGTGGGGCAAGACATGGAGCCACACCATCAGTGACCAGCCTGACCCTGGATGGCAGTGGCCCCTCAAGATAAAGGACAATAAATGACTTGCACCTCACAACAGCTTGGCAATTATTCAATTGGTGTGGGGCTGTCAGCTGTCATATGGTGATGGGGTAGGGGAGGGGTCTTACTTGGCCCACTCAACGTTGAGGATGAGGTGGTCGTAGCCAAAGCCAGATACTCCGGCAATGGCACGGGCAGCGTCCTCACGGCGGTGGAAGCTGATGAAAGCAAAGCCCTGGGGAAGGGGAGAAAAAAGGGAGTTCAGCGCACAGCCAGACAGATGACCCCTCCCCACTCATGGCCACCAATCCACCTTGGACTGGCCAGTGGTCTTGTCCTTCGCCAAGTAGATGCGGGAGATGGAGCCGAAGGGTCTAAAGAGCTCTTGCAGGTCTGTCTCTCGGGTGTCCTCTGACAGATTGGTGACACGGATGGTGGCATTGTCATCAGCTGGGCATCGGGCAGAAGCAGCAGCTATCAGTGGCCAGGCCAGCTTGGGCCCCACCCACAGGATAATCACTGGGTGGTGGGAGATGCCTGCCCACAGGCCAGCATCAGGATGCCCTCACTGCCTCACCTCTGCGGTTGGGCTGCATGGACTCCCCACGGCGGCTGGCCCCGTCCCGCAGGCTCGGTGGCACGTACTTTCCTGTCTTGTTCTGGGCTGCCTGCACAGGCTCCAGCTCTGGAAACCACAAGCACAGTCAGGTGAGGCCTCACCCTAGCACAGCAGAGGGACAGACCCACCCAGGATGCCCAGGTGCTGTCTATCAAAGCCCCAGGCATCGGTTGGTCCCTCAGAAACCTAGTGGCCATGATGACATAAAGGCCACATCCAGGAAACCAGCAGCACACAGAGCAAGAAGCCATAGGTGTCGTTATGGTCTGAGGATCCCACAGGGTTGAGAACTAGAGGAATGCCCGCCCTAGCCAACACAGAGGAACACAAGCACGTGGGGCAGGGACAGTCTCTGGGTCCCACACACATGGTAGTTAAGTCTGTGCAAACTCAAACTCACCATCAGCAAATCACACCGAAGGATGTGGACTATGGACAGTCACATGTGTGACTATGCATAAGTGTATGTATGCATGCACAAAAACATGCACAGGTGGCAGCCATGTCCATGGTGGACAGACAGCACAGCAAGTCAGGACCGTCACAAAATCAGCAGAATCATGGGGTGAGTCTCATACAGGGGTCCACCACCTCCCAATCATGCACAGTGTAGTTACACACACAAGTGATTCTCACAGCCCCCAACAAGAAGAGCAGGTGACACCACCAGCAGTCACAGCAGCTATCTGGCTAGTCTCTCTCTCACACACAAAAACAAGGACTGTGACCACAGCCTTTGCAGTGCTGATGCTGTAGTGTGGACAGCCCACTCACACAAAGTAGGTGACAACCTAGAACTCACAGCACCTCCCCACCCCACTTCCTCCCTGACCGGCCAGCCACACCCTCAGGCCCATCACCTCCGGGCAGTTTCTCCTTCTCTCCAGTGGACAGGCCCAGTTGCTCGGCCAGCTCCTTCTGCATGGGCCCCAGCGTATCCTTGTAGGGACAGCGAGTGGTCCAGTGGTCGCCCTTGCAGATACGGCAGGACACGATCTTCTGGCCCTTGAGCTTGTTCATTGGGTCCTCCTCCTCCTGGCAGTTCAGATCCTGGCAGGGCAGACGAAGGCAGCTTAGAGGAGGAAGCCACATCACTATCACCAACCTGGCTACCACCACCCGCCCAGCTGCCCCACTTACCTCCTTGCTGGTGATAAAAGTCATGGACACATCATCACTGACTGTGGTGGTGGCCACATTGGGTCCTGGTGGGTCAAACTCTGAGTTCCCAAACTTCTTCCAGTTCTGGGCACAGGGCAGAGTGGGAGACAGATCAGGACAAGGGAAGAGCAGGTAAGCTCTCCCTTCTGGACCCCAGACCTACAGGAGCCCCTCTCAGGGTGTCTTGGCCTTACATCCCATTCTCCACCCTCTCCAAATGCATGCCAGACCCCATGTCAGCTCTAGGAGGCCAGGGCAGCTCTCAGCCTCATGGCTCATTTATTTATTATTTTTTAAAATATATGTTTTATTGATTTATTACTGAGAGGAAGGGAGAAGAATAGAAGGATAGAGAGTTAGAAACATCGGTGAGAAAGAAACATTGATCAGCTGCCTCCTGCACATCTCCCACGGGGGATGTGCCTGCAACCAAGGTGCCCTTGACTGGAATCAAATCTGGGACCTCTCAGTCCGCAGGTGGATGCACTATCCACTGAGTCAAACCAACCAGGGCATCAGCCTCATGTTTTAAATGAGCAAACAAAACTCGGGGAAACAGCTCCACAATCAACACTTCCTAGGGAGCCATGCAGGTGGTAGACCAGCTCCCAACAGGGAGTGATGCTCAGAGGGATACAGGGGTCACCCAGACTCGAGGGGCCTTGGGCTAAACAACTGAGCCTCAGCTTCCTCCCGTACAAGGTGAGGACCACAAATGCTCCCCAACTCCCTCTGTTGCTATGAGGATCAAAGGAGAAAACTTCTACAAAGCATATGGCATGGGGTCTGGCACAAAGTATGAAGATAACTGTGCCAAATCTATTTACTGCTATCACTTCTGCTGCAACCACCTCAGGGGAGCTCTTGACTCTGTTCCTTCTGGTAGAGAAACCAAGTAGAGTAAGAAACAACCTCACCCATTCCTGGACTTTTGGGGACCCCCAACAGAGTGAAACACCCCTAGGCCTCAGTTCTCCAGTAAAAAACGTAAACCAGTTACACCTCACTTCTAAAAACAAAGGCACTGGGAAAAAGAATTCTTCATTACTCTGAGTCATCCCTTAGGGACCCCCAAGACAAGGAAGGAGCAGGGTCTTACCTTCCTCCTTGCAACTGCCTTTGAGGCCTTCCGGGTCTCAATTCTGAAGGTGCGGACAATCTGCATGGGAGAGGAGAGGTGTGAGCTTCCTATGCCTCAAGGCTCCTGGGCCAGGGGACCTTCCTCACCACACACCCAACACATACCACCCCTTCCTAATCCAAGTACCCCACCTCCTCACCCAGCCTCACCTTGAACTTCTTGCCATCTTCATCTATCTTGTACTCAGTTACTGTCTTGATGTTTCCATTGATGACCTCCTTGGGTGCCGGAAGTGGAGCTGGTTCAGGGGAAGGGGTGAGAGGAACTGAGCCCTATGCCATGGGGGTTAGGAGAGCACGTGGGTAGGGAGAGAGGTGGTCCAGGGATGGAGTGGAGGCTGTCACTCACCTCCTGGCAGCAGCTCAGGCTCTGGGCTCGTGTCACCAGTGGCCAAAGGGATCCCCTTGAGGAGCTCGCTGGTGACACATTTGTCTGTGAAAGGGAGCACGGGGAGAGGGATGAAGTGGAGGGACAGGAGTTCGCAGGCTAAAAAGGGACCTTTGGGATGATGCCCAGACCAGGAGCTGAAAAAGGCAGGACCAAGGCCAGAGGACTGGACAGAAAGTGCCCTGGGACAGCCGTGCGGCACACACGAGCTGGCGGTGATAACCTGGAGCAATTGTAAGGATAGGACACCCTTGGCATGAAGGCAGGGGCAGGCCACCAGAGCATCTGGGTGCTGGCACAAAGCAGGAGGCGGAGTGTTACTACAACTTCCTCCGCGGAGCAGAGGAGCGGCTGTGAGGGCCGGGGCGGCGGCATGGGAGGAAGAGGGGCTGCCAGCGCACATCTGGAACAGGCGATAGCCTGGCCCACACAGGGATGGCGCGGGGCAGAGGCTGGCTGGGAAGAAAATGCAGGGTCTGACGGCGGTGACAAGGTCGGGGCGGGGGCGCGGGCCTGGAGCAGGAGGCAGTGGCCGGGCTGGGGGCTGGCTGGCCGCGGTGACCCGAGGCGACCAGGCGTACTCACCGTCCTCTACCTCCTCCTCTACCTGGTCGGCCCAGCTGGGCTTCGAACTGCGGGGACAAGTTTGTAGAATCAGCGAGGCCAGGCTCCCGCAGCCTCAGCTCGCCCAGGCCCCATAATACCCTGTAGGGCTCTCCCAAATCGCCTTCCGGCCCCTCTCCCCGACCCTCAACTCACTCAAAGTCTCCCGTGGGCATTGCAAACCTCCTCCTCGCAGCCCAAGCCTGGGCCAGAGACCGGAAGTGAGGGGAGAACAAGGCTTCCGGTTCGTGGCCTACACCAGCCCGTCGTAGCGCCCACAGCGCCCCCTGCAGTCAGGGATGCCCGCTGTGCGAGCGGCTGGGCGCTGGTCCGTAAGTACAGTAGTAGGAGCAGAAGCGTATCTCAGAGCTTATAACCCATTACCCTTAAAAATGCTTCAAGATCCCAGACAAGAAAAGAACTAAAGGAAAATACACAAGAAAAAAAGTTAAAAGAAAAACAACCAAACCAGTATTACAAAAAATGTTAATAAGGGACTTCTTCAGGAACGCGAAGGAAAAATATAAAAAATATGAATAATAAAATGGCAATAACAACATACCTATAGGTAACTACTTTAAGTGCTAATGGATTAAATGATCCAATCACAAGACATAGGGTAGCTGAGTGGGTAAGAAAACAAGACCCTTACATATGCTGCCTACAAGAGACCTGCTTCAGATCGTAAGACACACAGAGACTGAAAGTAAAAAGATGGAAAAAGATATTTCATGCAGATGGAAACAAAAGAAAAGCTGGGGTTTCAAGACTTATACCACACAAAATAGGTTTTCTTTTTGTAATCTCACTCGAGGGTGGTGAATTTTCCATTGATTTTTGAGTAGGAGGGAGGGAGAGAAGGAGGGAGAGAGACGAGAGAGAGAGAGAGAGAGAGAGAGAGAGAGAGAGAGAGAGAGAGAG
>JAAGEH010000343.1:5735642-5787443 GCA_011751065.1 Lasiurus cinereus | reverse complement strand
GAGAGAGAGAGAGAGAGAGAGAGAGAGAGAGAGAGAGAGAGAGAGAGAGAGAGAGAGAGAGAGCGCCAACTGGGAATTGAACTTGAACCCATGACCCTTCCGTGTGGGCAAATGCTTTAACAACTTAGCAACACTGACCAGGGCCAAAATAGACTTGAAAACAAAGGCTATAACAAGAGAAAAGAGAGACCCAATAAGTCCACTTCTGAGTATTTATCTGAAGAAACCCAAAACACTAATTCAAAAAGACATGTTTGGGTGGGAAGAGATCAACCAAAGAACTTGTATTCATAAGCCATGGAGACAGACAATAGGGTGGTGAAGGCCTGGGGTAGGGGCTGTGGGCGGGCTAGACGAGGTCAATGAGTGAAAAGGAGGACATAAGTAATACTTTCAACAATGAAGATTTTTTTAAAAAGACATGCACCCCCATGTCTACTGCAGCATTCTTTACAATGGCCAGATACCAAAGCCACCTAAATGTCCATCGATAGAAGAATGCATAGAGAAGTGGTGGTACATTTATACAATAGAATATCGCTCCACCATAAAAAAGAGTTAAATCTTGCTATTTGCGACTACCATAAATGAACCTAGAGAGTATTATGGTAGGTGAAATAAGTCAGACAGAGAAAGACAAATACCACATGATTTCACTTATGTATGGAACCTGGAAAACAAAACAAGTGAACAAACAAAACAGAAATAAACTCATGGATACAGAGAGCAGGCTGTTGACTATCAGATGGGAGGAAATTGTGGGGATGTGTGCAAAGGGCCAAAGGATTAAGTTGTGCAAATTGCCAGTTATAAAAACAGTCACAGAGATGTATAGAACAGGGAATATAGTCAATAATATTGTAATGACTATGCCTGGGGTCAGATGGGTATTACATTTATCAAGGGGGATCATGTTGTGAGTTCTATAAATGTCTAATCACTATGTTATTACGCATGAAACTACTATAATATTGTGTGTCTACTGCAATTTAAAATTTTTAAAAATTGTCTTAAATTTTTAACTGTCAATTATATCTCAATAAAAATAAGAAAATAATTTTTAAAAATAAAATAATTAATACTAACAATAGAGCTCATTCATTAAGCACTTGCTGTATGCCAGGCACTGTGAAGAGGAAATCACTTCCACTTTGTAGCTGAAACAAACTAAAGCTAGTCTTCCTGATCTGGAGAGAACTTCTCTGGTTCAGATGAGCCGGATGTCAAGTGGCCCTCTCAACCACTCTCCCTTCTTTTCTTTGTCACGTCTTGGGCTGTCTGATATCATCTTTTCCATTTATTTGTTTATTGTCCAGCTCTCCCTTTAGGACATACATTCTTTCATTTTTAATATATTTTTATTTATTTGAGAGAGGAAGGGAGAGGGAGAGGTAGATAGAAATATCAACGATGAGAGAGAATCATTGATCGGCTGCCTCCTGCATGCCCCACACTGGGGATCAAGTCCATAACCCAGGCATGTGCCCTAAACAGAAATTGAACCCTGACCTCCTGGTTCATAGGTTGATGTTCAACCACTGAGCTAGGCTGGCCAGGGAGGGCATACTTTCTCAGTGTGGTTGACTATTAATTAATTCTTGGGGGGCAAAAAAAAACCCTCAAATACTACAATGGCTTGTGGCCTTCTAAAGCCAACCTACCCAAATAAGCATTTAATTTCCATATTTAGAGAGAAATTGAATATAATTGGATTGAAAGTGATTTAAATTAAATTTCAAGATAATTCCACTTTTTTCTTTAGAAGGGCAATAATGAAAAAAAGTTTGAGAAACATGGCTCTAAAATGTCTGCTGAGAAAGCAAACATTTGCCTGCTTTGTTCGCCTCTGGGTTCCCAGCACCCACAAGGTACTTGCTCAATTAATGGACGTTTGGGGCAGGGTAGGAACCACATTATAGAGGATTTTTAAACCACACTAAAGAATGTAAGCTTTTTAACCTATAGACTGTGGGTATAGGTGAAGTCATATTTTAAGTGGTAATCCAGTGTGACCAGATTTTCTTGTGAGAAAGATTATTCTGGAAGCTTGAAGAGGATAGAGTGGAAAGGATAAATTAGCAAGAGACCTGAAGGAGACAGAAAATTACTGAAAGAAAGAGGATGGTCTGGGAATAAGGATGAAAATATAAAGTTTGCACAAAGAACCAAGGCACATTTGTGCACTTACTCAAATTTACTCCAAGAAATTGCAAAATCCAAACAACATAACAAATGGGCAAAACTTTTAAAATGTGATATTACCCAAGAGTAGAGAAGATGTAGAGAAGCAGACACTCACACACATTGTCGGTGCATGAAATTAGGCAGACTTTTGGATTGAAATTTGCCATCTACTAACATTTAAGCTGCACAGATGTTTTTTCCTTTGAGCCAGGTAGTAATTCAGCCTGTGATGGAAACTTGTCAATGTTTACAAAGATGTGAGAATACGATATCCATGCAGTAAAGTTCATGATAGCAAAACCCAGGAATGCCCAGGTGTCCATTCATAGGGGCTGGTTAAATAGATAAAATTATACTCTACCATAATCGATGAGATGTTACGCAGTCTTTAAGGAAGCAGTTCCATTTGTGCTCATGTTAAAAAGCATGCCAAGGTAAAAGGAGGAAGCAAGATGTAAAATGGCATATATTATGGGAACCAATTTGTGGACATCTTTAATAGCATCTAGATATGTGGATGTATACAAACTATTTTCAGAAAAGAATATCAAATTGTTCCTGAGGGATGCTTTGAGAGGAAGGCATCAGGGGAGAAAAGCTTCTTTTTTAGCCTTTTCTATTACATTTAAATTTTTTACCATGTGTATGTATTATTTTGATTTAAATATGAATATATACATAAATATGAAATCATTTACTTTGTATACATTAGATGTTAATATGTAGTATATATGTATGTAACACGTGAGATGTAACATGTGCATGTATTTTAAATATGTTTTTAGTAATTTTAGAGGAGAGAGGGGAAGGGAGAGGGCTAGAGAGATAGAAACATCAACAAGAAGCTGCAATCTGTGAATGTTCCCTGACCTGGAATTGAACTGGTGACCTCTTAGTTACTAGGTTGTTGCTCAACCACTGAGCAGAGGCAGCCGATCAATGAGTTTCTCTCATTATTGATGTTCCTCTCTCTCCTTTTGCCTTCTTCTCTGAAATCAATAAAAATTTATTTTTTAAGAAAGACTAGAAAAAGAAAACTACACAACCATCCTGAATAAAAAACTAGCTAGCACCAACCCTGGAGAGAAACTTCGCTGTCCAGACAAGATTAGCCAGTAAACATGGATGCTTCTGGGTGTTTCCATTTGGCCTCATTTTTACTTCCTCTCTTTGTATTTTTATCTATAACTGCTTTTTTTCTTTTTTAATATATTTTGACTTTTTACAGAGAGGGAGAGGGACAGAGAGTTAGAAACATCAATGAGAGAGAAACATCTATCAGCTGGCTCCTGCATGGCCCCTACTGGGGATGGTGCCCTTGACCGGAATTTTTTTTTTCTATTTTAATTGTCATAATTGAGATTTTATTGATGATCAGTACACAGACATTTCAATTTGTACACAATTCTTAACACACGTACCAAAAATGTGAAGTCATGTAGTTGTGATTCTTTTCCAAATAGTTATTCCAGTGACTTTCCAGCTTAAAATTTAGAGGCTAACTTTCCTTAATAGAGTATCAAGTACCAATATCTTCCAATGTTGATACGCTGTTACATCAAAGTCCCACTAATTCACAATTTAATATCATATACTACAGAATCAAATTCTCAATCTTTCACAGCACATTGACGAAGTGACTAGGAAAACTGGACTACCACACCAAAGATGTTACAGATGCACAACATTCTGACAGGGAGAGCCAAGATCAAGGAGTGGTTTTCTTTAGGAAATAATTCTACCAAAAACATGTGAATAGAAGGAATTTAAAATGTTCAAGACATAGCGAACGCATGACTGACTCCAAATTGCCATTTAGTATGCTTTGTATTATAGGATATAAAAACTATCCCCATCTATGGAATGTTAAGCTGACACCCAAGACAATCAAAGTCTCCCATATTCAATACCCCGCTGTTTTCTGGTTGTACCCAAAAATAAACAACCAGCAAATGATTTCACCTCTTAAAAAAAAGCATTTACACTTAAAAAAAATGGGATGAGGTGGAATTCCCTCCTTCTTAAAAATGTTTCTAGAGCTACTAAAAAACTCGCATTTACAAAATAGTTGATAAAAATATTCCTCTGGATTGTACAAGAAGGGCGCCAGGGCCCACTGGTAAGACCTGGTATGTGACATTAATCAGACTTGGCTTCTTTTTCTCCTCTTCCTCTGAGGTCGGACTCTCCTCGTTCTTAGTTTCTCCGTTTTCCGCGGGTAGGTCTTCTTTAGGTTCCTGGTCAGCCACTTCGGCCTGCTTTCCCTTCGCTCCCCTTTTCCCTTTCGTTTGCACTTTTTTGTCCGCAGCCGCCTTCTTGGGCTTCGCCTCCACTTTGGCCGGAGCCGGCCTGGCTGACAGCCTGGCCGACCTCCGCTTGGGCTCCTCCTTGGCCGCCCCCTCCGCCGAGCTGACCTTCCTCTTGGGCATCGTGGCGGCGGGCCGGGCGCGTGCTGGGTGCCTGGGGGCCGCGGCGGCGCGCCGAGGGGCTGGGCGAACCGGGGCTGCCTGGCCGCTGCCGCCGCGTCTCCCGCCGCCGGAGCTGCTCGGACCCGTGATGGGGGCAGTGGGAGAACCAGATCCTTGACCGGAATTGAACTCGAGACCTTTCAGTCCGCAGGCCGACGCTATCCACTGAGCCAAACCGGTCTTGGCTGAAATGCTTTTTTTTTGTTGTTGTTAATCCTGACTGGAGAATATTTTTTCCATTGGTTTTTATTATTTTTTTCTTTATTGATTATTACCTATGTGTCCTTATCCTCTCCCATTGCCCCCCACTCCCCTGACACATGCCTTCATCCCCCTGTTGTCTGCATGCACACAAGTCCTTTGGTTATCTTCCATTGCTTTTTAGAGAGAGGAGGAGAGACAGAGAGCGAAACATTGATGTGAGAGAGACACACCAATTGGCCACTTCCCATATTCACCCCAACTAGGGCCCAAGATCGAGCCTGCAACCCAGATAAATGCCCCTGACCAGAATTGAACCTGGATTCTGCCTACAGGCAGACACTCTAACCACTGAGCAAACCAGCTAAGGCTGGAGTACTTTTTTCTTAAACATCAAGCATGTAACTTTTTTTTTTTTAATATATATGTTTTTTATTTTAGAGAGGAAGGTAGAGGGAGAGAGAGATAGAAACAGCAATGATAAGAGAGAATCATTGATTGCTACTTCCTGCATGCCCTCCACTGGAGACCAAGCCTGCAACTTGGGCATGTGATCTTGACCAGAATCAAACCCAGGACCCTTTAGTCCAAAGGCCAACACTCCATCCACTGAGCCAAACCGGCCAGGGCAAGCATGTAACATTTTTATCAAAAAGTCAGGTATTTCCCAAGGGTAAGTAAAAGGAAACCTGCGGGAGCACAGGGCCGTGTGGAGAGGCCTAAGTAAGGATGAATGGGTGGCACCAACATTCTTCCCACATCCAGCATCTCTAAAGGGCAGTGGCAGGACAGGAGCACACCCGCCCTGAACTGCGCAGGAGGAGGGAAGCCATCTCCGGAGCCTGCAGCAGCTGCAGAGGGTTCGCTGTAACCCACAGCATGGATTCCACTTGTCTGTATTCTCCATAAGAAACAGAAACGCATGTCCACAAAAAAGCCGTGTTAGATTACGTACACAAATGTTCATAGCGGCTTTATTTACAACGGCCAAAACCCAGAATTAACTCGCTAGGGCTGCCATAACAAAGTACTATATAGTCCGGGTGGCTTTAACAGAAATGTATTTTCTCACAGCTTGGGAGGACAGAAGTTTAAAATCAAGGAGTCAGTAGGGCAGATGCCTCCGGAGACTGCTTTCCTTAGCTTGTTGATGGACGTTTTCTCTGTGGCTTCACGTGGTTCTTCTAAAGACACCAGTCTTTTTGGATTAATGACCTCACTTTAACTCAATCACTTCTTCAAAGACCCTTTCTCTAAATACACTCACATTTTGAAGTATTGGGCATTAGGGCTTCAACATATGAATTTTGGGGGAACACAATCAGCCCATAACACAACTCAAAAATCCACCACTAGATGAAGGAACAAACAAAAATAAACTGTGGCCCGGCTGGCATGACTCAGTGGTTGGGAGCTGATCTATGAACCAGGAGATCATGGTTCAATTCCTGGTCAGGGCACGCCCGCGTTGCTGGTTCAGTCCCCAGTGTGGAATGTGCAGGAGGCAGCCGATCAATGATTCTCTCTCATCATTTATGTTTCCATCTCTCTCTCCCTCTCCCTTCCTCTCTGAAATCAATAAAAATATTTGTTTAAAAATAAACGGTGGTCCATCTCTATGACGGAGTTCTACATAGCAACAACAAAAAGGAGGAAACAATTAGTACACACAACTAAGCTACACAATGATGTGGATGCACGTCACAGACACAAAAGGCCAGATACCGTAGATTTCCTTTGTGTGAATTTCTCAAACAAGCAAAAGGAAGCTACAAAACGAGTGGACAGTTAACAGAAATCATTATTGTTGATCTCTTAGCGGGAGGGCATGGGTTTGGGAAGGGCACCAGGCATCCTTCCAGGGTAACAGGAATTGTCTACCTCCTGATTGTGGTGGTTGGCGACACAGACAAGTACACCTGTGAAAAGAATGCCGCTGCACATATAAGATCTGCACACTTTCACCCTGGCCGCTGTGGCCCAGCTGGTTAGGTGTTGTCCATGCACCAAGAGGTCACTGGTTCAATTCCTCATTGGGGCTCATGCCTTGGTTGCGGGCTTGATTTCCAGGAAGGGGCATGCAGGAGGCAGCTGAACGATGTTTCTTTCTCTCTCTCCCCCTTCCCTTCCTCTCTCTAATACAAACACTCTTTTTTGAAAAAAAAGCTGTGCACTTTAATAATAAAATTTGGAAGGGAACGAAGCAAGGTTCTGTGACTTAACCCAACTCTCTGTTTTAATTATTTGTGGCATTTCTCACTCTTAAAAATCACCTCATTTGTTGTGGTTTGTCGGCCTGCCTTATTCTTGAGGCAGTGTGGGCGGTGTTGGCCTGCCTTATTGCTATGTGTCCAGCCCCAGAACTGGGACTGGAATAGAGTTGGTAGTGGTTTAGTAGTTGTCTGATGCTGTGTATTGTGGATCCTGAGAAAGAATATACTGACAAAGAAGGGGTCCTGGTGCCCTAGACAGTTTTGCTCAGTGGATGGAGCGTCAGCCTGTGAATGGAAGGGTCCCAGGTTTAATTCCGGTCAAGGGCACATGCTCAGGTTGTGGGCTTGATCCCCAGTGGGGGACTTGCAGGAGGCAGCTGATCCATGATTCTCTTTCATCATGGATGTTTCTATCTCTCTCTCCCTCTCTCTCTGAAATGAATAAAAATATTCTTTTAAAAAAGAAGAAGAAGGGCTTCTGGTGGCTGAGTTTAAAGTTTAAAAAACAGAGCCTGCCCCTGGCTAGGTGGCTTGGTTGGTTGGAGTGCCACCTGTACACCAAAAAATTGCAGGTTTGATTCCATGTTAGGGCACATACCTAGGTTTTTCGGGTTCAATCACTGGTCAGAGCACATATGGGAGGCAACCAATTGATGTTTCTCTCTCTTTCTCACTCCCTTCTTCTCTCTCTAAAAATCAATAGAAACATATCCTCTGGTGAGGATTTTTTTTAAAAATCCCACAAAAACAGAGCCTAGCAGCCATTTTTACACAGGGACCTCTTCAGGGAGAAGCCTGCACTGAACTGCCTGTCTCTGCACTGACTTGCCCGCCCACACTGTTTCTGCCATCTGAGCCAGCCCTGATAAAGGAGTGCCTGGAACCCTATTTCGACCACCCAGGACTGAGGCTTTCCCATTCATCCTGAGCTGTGCCGCTCTGTCCCCCATCAACATCTTTTTTTTTTTTTTCCCCGCTGTATCTTGGACAAAATAAGGGCCAAGACAGTTTATTGGCTTCGGTTAAATTTTTCTGACTTGTAGCTCCTTCTTGACCAGATAGCTCACACCAGGGTTTGTGGGCCTCTCCCATAGGACTTGGGAGATAGAGACCTTCTCACATGCCCAGGACTCAGCAAACATGGATTGTTTTGTGGGCAGCCAGTGTCAGGGATTAGAGGGGGAAAGGACACCTATTTGGAATCACACCCTCAGTTTTGACCTTTTGGTTCCTCACTTATAACTTGGGAAATGATAGTGCCTTGAAAGGCAGAGGTAAGATGGAAAAAGGGTATATGTGTGTAAAGCTCAGTTGGGCATAGACCAGGAACCTTCCAAATGGCACGATTGTAATCCTCATCTCCAAAGGTCGCCTCTGTAGAAAGGAAGCCTCGTGTCACCCATTGAATTCCCCTCTGCTCTGTGGAAGGGAGGGGTGTTGCTATGGACACTCCTTGTATCCCCCTCCAGCCGCTGCTTTGACGGGAGTACTCCTGTGCACGCAGTAGCATTTTCAGGCAATCAATGGATCCTCAGCAAACTGTTGGATGCAGGGGGTGACCTTTGACTCCATGACGAGAAGGGTCAAAGCCCGCAGGTGTGGGCCCTTATAGCTGGGAAGGAGTGCAGCTCTACGGTAAGGGTGGGCCCCCTCTGCAGCCACCCTCAAGGCCAAGCACTGGGCTGGGAGCCAGGAGCCCCAGGCTAGACGCTGGTCCTGGGGACAGCACAAGAAGGGAAGTGGGAAGGGGGACAGGGTTTTCTCCCCTCCCTGCCCTTCATCTGGTTCTTCAGCTCATTAGCTGTTAGAACTTGGACAAATAATTCCACTCTTCCTCCTAATTTCTTTATCTGATGAAGGAGGAGGGAATTAAAGGAAATTATTGCCAACATCTCCCTGAAAACATTTCATACCTTTGGAAAATCACTTAGACCCTCCCTCTCCTGTTGGAGGGCTCCCAGCTCCTAGACCATTCACCTCCAACCACCTCACAATTCCTCTAAAGGCGGGAGCCCTTCGCTGTGTGGCACTGAGCCTCTCTGTGGTGTTGCAGATGGTGGAGTTCATGCATCGCTGTGCCTCACACATGCAGGCCACCGCCCAGGACTTCTCCTGTGATACCCTGAGGAAGATTAACTCAGGAGAATTCAAGATGGTGGCATAGGTAAACAACTACAACTAAAAGACAGAATGGACAGCATCCAGTACCACAGGAAAGCTGGCTGAGTGGAAATTCTACAACTAGAAGGAAAGAGAAGGGCTCACAGAGACCCAGAGGAGCTGCAAAAAGCTGAGGTACGGAGACAGGCGCGTGGAGAGAGCGGGTACCTGAGTACCTGGCTGGCTTTCTCTGGCGGGAGGGAGATGGAGACTCCCAACTACATTGAACCCCTTATCCTATGGCACTGAATCCCCGGTCCAGGCGAGACTCAAGGGGAGTTTGGACTGTGAAAAGGGAGAAGTGCACGGAAATTTAAGGGAGTCGCGAAAGGGCAGAAGTCTGGAGGCACTGTATGCAGAAGACTGACTGCTGATTGTGCCGCTGGATTTCACGAGTGGGTGGGAGACAGAGCCTCCCAACTGTGCCACTTCTAACTCCACTAAACCCCTGTTTTGGGCGAAACCCTGGGGACCCAGACTCATATGGTCCCAGAGTGCAGGGGAACTGGAAAAGCAGGGGTCTAGAGGCACTGCGTGTGCACACAGGGACCACTCCAGTGACTACCCAGAGTTACTTGAGACCCAGGGACCATGCAGAGCAGGGCCGACTGGAAGGCAAGGCGGTCCATTAAGCCCTGAGACTCCACCCATCCCAAGCTCAACAGAGAGGCTTTTGCAGTTTTGCAAGTCTTGTATCATAAGGCTGAATCCAACACAGAAGTTCTCCTGACATAGTGAAAATGCGGAGACAAAGGAAGAGATCACAAACAAAAGAAATGGAGGAAAACAAACAACTGGATATAGAGTTCAAAACAGTTATAAGGTTTTTCAAGAATATCCTAGAAAAGATGGATAAATTTAGTGAGACCCAGGAGGAGATGAAAAAGGACCAACTAGAAATTAAACATACACTGACTGAAATAAAAAATATTATACAGAGACCTAACAGCAGACTAGAGGAAGGCAAGAATCAAGTCAAAAATTTGAAATATAAAGAATCAGAAAACACTCAACTAGAAAAACAAGAAGAAAAAAGAACCCAAAAATGTGAAGATAATCTAAGGAGCTTCTGGGACAGCTTTAAGCGTGCCAACATCAGAATTATGGGGGTGCCAGAAGAAGTGAGAGAGCAAGATACTGAAAACCTACTTAAAGAAATAATGACTGAAAACTTCCCACATCTGGTGAAAGAAATAGACTTACAAGTCCAGGAAGCACACAGAACCCCATATAAAAGGAATCCAAAGAGGACTACACCAAGACACATCATAATTAAAATACCAAGAGCAAAAGACAAAGAGAGACAAAGGTACTCTTTAAGAAGAGAAGGAAGAAAAAGGTAAAAGATAAAAAATTATGAACAACAAATACATATCTATCAACAAGTGAATCTAAAGATTAAGTGAATTAAAAATTTGATCAACAGAATAAACTGGTGAATATAATAGAATCAGGAGCACAGAAAGGGAGAGGACTAATAATTCTCAGGGGGAAAGGGGTGAGAAGGTGCAGGGAGAGACTGGACAAAAATCATACACCTATGGATGAGGTCAATGTGGGGGGGGAGGTAAGGGTAGAGGGAGCGGTGGGAGCTGAGTGGAGGGGAGCTATGGAGGGGAAAAAAGAGAAACAAATGTAATAATCTTAATAATAAAGACTTAATTTAAAAAGAAGAAGAAGAAGAAGATTAACTCCACTCAACGGCTCATCTGCAGCCTGCCCCGTTTCAGAGTCCTCATGTAGGGGTGAGTGCTGCCTCAAGCAGAGTGGGATATCCTGCATCTCCCCAGCCTCCTCACAGGCCCCTGTAGCGTGGGCACATAAGTCCTTTCCCTCCTCGGGCTCACCCACAGGGATGAGCTCTGAAGGAGATGTGGCCCCTGGAGAAGGATGGCCAGTCTCCTTCCAGGAATGTCCAGGCAGTTCTGGGCTCCAGTGGAGATGCCTGTGCTCAGCAGAGAAGGAACTCTTCAGGTCTGGGCAGCTTAGCAGAAAGCCCTTCCTCAGAGCCTCTGGATGGAGCTTTTGTTGCTGTTTTGATATCTTGAACCTTGGAAAGCATCTTTATTTATAACTAAGGTTGCAAATGACCATAAATGCGTAATTTTACAGTTCCTCGGGCTATTTTGAACTGGTGTGAGAGACTTGCTGCTAACTTGGGGTGGACAGCTGCAGGAGGCGGGCCACAGGCTCAGAGTTATTTTAAATTCTTGGGACTTCATTGCCTTAGGGTTTGTAGTCAGAATCCTTTTCATTTTGGTTTTCTCTGTCTTTGTAATCAGGGTGGCTAGTCTCGCCACACTCCGGAGGGCTCTCCCATCCTGTCCTTTGCACACGGAGTCCTGGTTTTCCTCTGATCACCGGGACGCTGCTGGCTTCTCAGGCGAGAGGAGTCAGAGATGCCCTTGAGGACCAGGTATGCCTAACTGCTCCCCCTGCTTGCTTCTCTTGCCGGTTTTGGTTCTTTATCCAGAATCCAGAATGACATAAATTCTCTTGGTCAGGAATCAGTGAATGGCTTAGCTGGGTGGTTGTAGTTCAGGATTTCTCCAAAAGTTTCAGTAGAGATGACTGTGGGGGTTGTCATCACTTGAAGGCTTGATGGAGCTGCAGGATCCAGCTCCAAGATGGCATGGCACACTCACCTGGCTTGGTGTCAGGCTTCTTTATTGGTATGTCTCACCCAGAGTAAGTGACCGCCATCTGCTCCAACTCTCTCCTGCTCTTGCAGCATGGTGTGCAACGGGAGCAGGGTCACAGTGAAGGAGCTGAATCTCCCCACCCACCTCCACTGCAGCAAGCTGCAGCTGGCCGACTAGCTAATTGCTGAGCAGGAGCACTGCAGGTGAGCAGGAAGCCCAAGGGAGTCACAGGCTCTTTATATATATATAAATGAAAGGATATACTTTGCTCATGCATAGGAAGAATTAATATTTTTTATTGATTTTTTTTTACAGAGAGGAAGGGAGAGGAATAGAAAGTTAGAAACATCAATGAGAGAGAGAGAGACATCGATCAGCCGCCTCCTGCACGTCCCCTACTGGGGATGTGCCCGCAACCAAGATACATGCCCTTGACAGGAATCAAACCCGGGACCTTTCAGTCCGCAGGCCAACGCTTTATCCACTGAGCCAAACCGGTTTCGGCCCAGGCTCTTTACAGACACAGGTTCAGAACTGTTCAGGATTTCCTGGGATGTGGAGACCACGCCCTTTAGCCTCAGCATTTCCTGACTGTCGGTTGATTTGATATCCAAAGGCTTATGTGGCCCCAGGGTAAGTCCTTCAGCTCTTGCTGAGGCAGAAGCTCGATTTATGGTTCACACCAGGGCTGTGGAGGCCATGGAATGGACCCTGGCTCGTGGAGCTCTTTCCTGAGAAGGTCAAACTCCTGCAGCAAGTGTGTCAGAGGCTGGAAGGGCTCAGGTACAGCATGGACTTTGACATGAGACCTTGGCCAGATTCCCCCGCATCAACAACTTCACTGATCCATCAAAACAGCTCATTTTTGACCAGTCAGGCCAGGGTCATTTGGACCAATCAGATGAGGATTTGGAGTCTGCATTTGTGTGAGGATGGACCCATCGATGACCAGGAGCGAGGGACTTCTGTCTAAATGAGCCAACTCCCCTCTGGCTCTGGGAGCACACGTTCCCTTTGGAAACTAAGACTGAAGACTGAGTTTTCCTGGCTGAGCGGAAACACCAATAAACAGACCAGGACAGTGCAAAGTGGGCTGGTGGGGAGCACAGCAGACCAGGGAGGGGCAGAGCTGTTTACCTGGAGTGGGGCCTGGCCCCAGGGCTTCGCAGCCCGGTGACACCATGTACACTTTCTATTAGAAATAGCAGATGACTACATGTGAGTGTAGACAAAGCCCACAGGCACTTTATACATGTGTATGATAATGGTCACTGTGACAGTGACAGGGCGTTAGAGAGGCTTCCTCATGACTCAGAAAGGAGAAATAATGCTGACACTTAACTTTGGTTGTTGTGGAATTCGTTGTACTTGTTCTATAGCTAGCCTTTCTCTAAACACTCCAAACATGATTGAGGGAGAAAAGCAGGTAGCAGGTATGTATGTACAGTAGAATAGCATTTTATTTATTATTTTAAAGACACACGCCCTAGCTGGTTTGGCTCAGTGGATTGAACATCAGCCTGTGGACTAAAAGGTTCCAGGTTCAATTCCAATCAAGGGCACGTACCTTGGTTGCAGGCTCCTCTGTGGCCTGAGCCCTGGTCTGGCAGTGTGCAGGAAACAACCAATCAATGGGCTTCTTTCACATTGATGTTTCTATCTTTTCCTCTCTTCCACTCAATGGAAAAACATCCCGAGGTAACGATTAAAAAAAAAAAAAAAAGACACAGAATACAAAGCTTATGGATCACAGGTTTGGTAGTTGCCAAAAACCATGGACAGGAAGGCTGTGTCTGGGGAAGTATTACGGCTTCGATTCCCAGTCAAAGGCACATACCTGGTTGCAGGTTTGATCACAAGCCCCGGTTGGTGCACATTCAAGAGGCAACCAATCAATGTCTCTCTCACATAGATGTCTCTCTCTCTCCTTCCTTCCCTCCCTTCCACTCTCTAAAATATCCTTGGATGATGATTAACAAAAATTTAAAAATGATAAATAAAAATAGGGGAACCAGTGATATTCCTAAGTAGAACAACTTCTAAAGGGCAACTCAGTTTTAATCAATGCCATCATTTGTAGCAGGGAAGCGACAGGAGTTTGTACTCAGGCACAGAATGACTTTGGAAGGAGATAAGGATTCAGTTGTCTCAGGGTTCCTGGGATGCAGAAAAGAGCAAAATTTTCACTCTACTAGAAATATACTTTATAAGGCTGTTTTAGCTTTAAAAAACAAAGTCTCTAATGGGGGAACTTTATCAGATACCATATTGAACTATTAGGTTTACCACATGCACTTGTTACCTGTTCAAAAACCAAGCGAAGATGCCTGTTCTCATCCTTACAAAAATGGGTCACGCCCTAACCGGTTTGGCTCAGTGGCTAGAGCGTTGGCCTGCAGACTGAAAGGTCCCAGGTTCGATTCCAGTCAAGGGCATGTACCTTGGTTGTGGGCACATCCCCAGTAGGTGTGCAGGAAGCAGTTGATTCATGTTTCTCTGTGATTGAAGTTTCTAATTCTCTATCCTTCTCTTCCTCTCTGTAAAAAAAAAAAAAAAATCAATAAAAAATATTTTTTAAAATTGGGTCATGTTAAAATGAGATGTCATAGAAATATGGAAGAAAACACAAGCTTATAACCAGGGGGCAGGGAAGGCCTTTCTAAACAGGCTCTGAAAAACAAAAGCAGAGAAATATAAATCTAACCCCTAATAATAAAGTCTCAGTATGGCAAAGATATGACTCAAGGTGAAAGTAACACAAGCAGAGATAAAAAATCTAATGCCAGAATAGCTCCCAGAGAAGACAAAAATCACGTGTCACCACAGAAAAGGAACAGATTCCAGTGGTCACAAGACACAGGGATGTTTTGAATCACTCCTTAAAAAATGCCAGACTTTCACTACTCCCCTGACAAGGACTAAAGGGGTCAAGGGGAGGGCAGGAAGTTTGTATTGTAGTGGGGGGGCAGACACATGTTCTGTGATGGAAATAGAAAAGCTTTTATACTCAATAATCTCAGAACCTCTAGAGCAGTGGTTCTCAACCTGTGGGTCGCGACCCCTTTGGGGGTCAAACGACCCTTTCACAAGGGTCACCTAAGACCATCAGAAAACACCTATTTCCCATGGTCTTAGGAACCAACACACTGCTCCTCGGTGTAGCAAAATGTAGCAATGTAGTTTACTGTTGTTATATGAAGACTGTTGCCCATGCTACACAATTCAAGACAAAATTTTACTTATTTGTAATTAGAAATATTTCACAATATATAATTACATATTCTTTGTGATTAATCACTATGCTTTAATTATGTTCAATTTGTAACAACGAAAATACATCCTGCATATCAGATATTTACATTACAGTTCATAACAGTAGCAAAATTAGTTATGAAGTAGGAACGGAAATCATTTTATGGTTGGGGGTCACCACTACATGAGGAGCTGTCTTAAAGGGTCAGGGCATTAGGAAGGTTGAGAACCACTGCTCTAGAGGGAGTTCCCTGAGGAGATGGAAGAGAATATTTCAGTGCAAAAAGAGGCAAACACCTAACTACTTACGATAAGGAGCTTAGTGAATTTTGCACTTCAATTATGTTTACTCCTTTAGTCTTATGACAAGATCTGGGACTCATAAGTGGAAAGTTACAGGTTGTGCCTCCGAGGACACCATGTATGAAAGTGCATATCCAGGTAGAGGAGCCGGTGCCACTTACCATCCTACTGACCGCCCCCTGGGTCCTGGGGCTGGAGATAAGACGCTTCTTTGTCTGCTTCTGCTTTGCTGGCGTTTTATAGCCAGTCCTTTCCCAAAGACAAACCAAATAAAAGTTTTGTTCACCTTAGAATTCAGGACTGAGTTAGGCTGAAGACCCAGAAAGCCCACCTCAAGGGGTTTGTCTGGGGTGGCAGGCCAGGGCTCCAACTAACTTTTCTTTTTGTTAATTCTCACCTAAGGATATTTTCCTTTATTATTATTTTTTTTACAGTAAATGGGAGAGGAATATTGAGGTGAGAGACACATTGGTTGGTTGCCTCCCAAACACACCCCCAACTGGGGCAGGGGATCAAACCTGTAATCCAGGTACATGCCCTTGACTGGGAATCAAACCCGTGATCCTGCCGTGTGTGGGCCAAGACTAACCACTGGATGTGGCAGGCCAGGGCTCCTCTCTCTTGGCCCCACCACCCATGCCAGGGGCTTCTGTTCCCATGGTCACAAGAAGCTGCTGTACTGCCAGGGGTCACAGTCCACTCCAAAGGCCTGGAAGGCCATGGGTTAGGTCAACCAAGATTATTCCCTTTAAAAGGCCTTCCTGGAAGCTATACCAGCAAGTCCCACTTGCAGCTCCCTGGCCAAAGCCATGCCTCACAAGTTATCCCCCCAACCCCACCCCACACATGAAGGGGTCTAACTTCATACAAACGCCTCTGTGGGACCCCCTTCAGCACCAAGGAACCCCTTCTCATTCAGCCTCAGCTGAGAGACAGCCAGAAGCCCCTTTTAATAATAAGTCACCACCCAAGATGATTTATAGGAGCAATTTATTTGAAGAAATATTACAACATATAAAAACTACATAAAGTCTTAATTTCCACTCAAAGAGTGGTAAATTTGATATAATGCATAATAAAAAACTTTTAAAATTCAGAATGCACAAAGTACTGCACAATTTGACCACTAAGTCATTAGTTGGTGAGCAAACCTTACAGAACAGCTTCATGTCAGCCAAGGCCACAAACACCGTGTACAACACATTTGAACCGACAGATTTCAACATGTTAAAAATACATCAGTGCACATTGGGGTCCCTGGTGCCAGAAACAGGGCCCAGGAGGCGACACTAATCCTCGGTAGTTCTCTCCTCCTTGGTGGCTCTCTCCTCCTCGGCATTCTTCTCCTTGGCAGCTTTCTCCTCCTCGGCAACTCTCTCCTCCTTGGCAGCTCCCTCCTCAATTTTAACTGAAAAGGAAAAGGGAAAGTCATTATAGGAAATATATACATCATGCGTCAACAGGCGAGCATCACAAACACATTAAGTCGGGAACCACCTTAATGTGCAGGCAGCGGTGTTAGGGGCTGACTGTAAAAGAACCCGTGGCAGCTCTGAATGAACATTCTGAGTGCGCTCAAAGGTGCTCCCTAGAAGTTTCCAGACTGCCTGAATTAGAGGCTGAAGCAGGCTCACCTGGCAGGACAGGGGAATGTGCCCCAAGACCCACCTGCTCACTATGTGCCCGGTCTGTTCTGAGCACTTAACATGTGTGACTCATTCCATCTCATGCAGCACAGAGAGAAATGAGGCCACTAGGGAGAGTGTGCGACTCCCAAGCACCAGAGCCTAGAGTTATACCCTGGCTGCCCCAGCCCACCCACCCCCACTATACCTGAGGTACTCTCTTGAGCCTTGGCCAACATACAGCGCTTGATCTCCAAGCCAATGGCTTTGGCCAGGGGTGGCGGCACGGCGTTACCAACCTGCAGGAGGGAAGGAGGGCAAAGCAGAGTTTGGCACAGCTAGGGTCAGCGCCAGCCTCCACTCAGCGCTGTGATGATAACACGGGCTCCTGGCCTCATGCTCTCATGGGTCCCCAAAGCTCTTTTACCAAGATAACCCCTCAGACCTGCCAATCAGCTCCCACCCCAAACACTAACCTGTCTAGAAACACCCACAGAGAAGGGAAGGAGACCTTTAAAAGGGCAAAGATCCAGATGTGGAAACCACCTTGCTTCACTGTAGCTGAGTAGCTGCTTTCAGAATGGGCTTTTATCTCATTTGGCAGACAGTTACCTCAATGAACAGCTTAGGGATTACACATATGCCATGAGACAGAGCAGGGATGCAGAATAATGTGGGGGAACAGAACTGGGGATAAGGGGTGAAACAGGAGTTTCCCACATAACCTCCAAGCACTCTAAGCTTTTTAAGCCATCTGTGTGCATTACTTGGTCGGAAATACATTCAATTAAGAAGCCAACCTGCTCTGGCCAGTGTTGCTTAGCAGTTGGAGCATTGGACAGTCCACTAAAGGGTCACGGGTTTAATTCCCAGTCAGGGTACATGTCAGAGGCAACCAATCAATGTAATGTATCTCTCTCTCTCTCTCACACTGTAGTGTGTCTTTCCTTCTCCCTTCCATGCTCTTAAAAAAAAAAAAAGCCAACCTAACACGCTAAGAATCAGTGAGGACTGTTGGTCCATTTTAACCTTTAGCAAAAGTGACTTTTCACCACCAGACTTAATCTGCTCCATCTCTGAAGTTCACTGTATTGAAACTTTCCTTTTGGGGTAAACCTACCTCAGAGCAGTAACCACCATGCTTAGCCTGTGAGCACTGGGCCCAGAGACAAGGACTCTGTCGTGGTTGTGCCCGCCTCCCCACCCCCCGGCCCCCACAGGGCTGCTGAGGGCCCAACAGCGCCCCATGTGAGTTGTGTCCTCTGCTGAACCACCCTCTACTCTGTGCAGGGGGCGGGAAGAAGAGAGCCTCCTTCTTGTCTGCCCTTCTCAAGGCCACTCCACTGACCTGCCGGTGCTTGTCCAGGATATTGCCAAACAGCCTGTAGGTGTCCGGGAAGCCCTGGGAGCGAGCACACTCCCGCACGCTCACAACACGGTGCTGTTCAGGATGAAGCACACGGCCCTGGGGGCAAGAGGCATGGTGGGGCAGGGGCACAAGACCTGCCGCTGTGGGCAGGATGGGGAACTACGCCATGGAAAAGTCCAGCTTTAGGCCTTAGCTGGTGAGCAGGTCTCATCAGCACCAAGGCAGGAAGTGAGGAGTGCTGACTCCTGACAGGCCACTTCCACCTGCTAAGCCTGTGCCTGTCCCCTTCCCAGGCCTGACCCCAGTCCTCCATCCTACCTGCTTGCCCATGGGCTCAGGGTTGGTGACAGTTGTGCTGAAGAAGCCATCCCACTCAAGCCGTCCGTAGAGGCCAGCCCAATGATTGTGCCTGTTCCCAGTGTGGGGTAGGCACCAGGGGATGAGGGTATTGAACTGTCTGGCCGAGGAGTCGCAGGCTTTGCCTGTTGCAAGAGAGGATTGCAATAAGGCGGAGGTTCCAGAACAGGGGAAAGGCCTGGGAAGCACCTATAGCATTCAGAGTCCACCCAGGGACAGAGCTGTCACCATGTGAATACCCAGGCTTGGCATAGGTGCCATATCCGGGGCCACTAGGTTAGTGAGCAGCAGCACCCAGTGTCTCCTGCTGGGAGACCCCAGATGACAGTGCTCCTTCACCTGTGCTGACTGACTGCTGTGGGGGAATCAGGATCGGAGGGGCTGGGCTTCACGGTACAGTTGAGGGAAGCCACATCTGGGGCACAAACAGGGGTCTCACCGCTTGCACAGGAGCAGACCCCTCGGAGGGCCCCAGTGTTGCTGCAGCCGTTCTTCCTGTCGTGGTAGGTATACCGCAGCTTCCTGGTCATGGTGCCATCTGAGAGCCGCACCTCAATGTTAGGCAGGTCACGCCAGTCTGAGCCCGGTGCCAGAGGGACATGCCGCATGCGGGCGGCCACCAATGCACTCATGTCCTAAAAGAGTGTGGCAAGGCCCAGCTGTCACGCACCTCAGAGAGCATTTGCAGTGGCCTAGGCACCACTGCTCTAGGCACTGGTAACACCACCATAACCAGGAACACCCAAGGGGCTTATATCCCATTTGGGCAGACCGTTACCTGAATGAACAGCTTAGGGATTACACCCTTGCCATGAGACAGAGCAGGGATAAGAATAATGTGGGGGGAAACCAGTGAGGGATAGCTTAGGCAAATGTGTGTGTTTGGGGGAGGGTGCCTGAGCTGAGCCCTGCAGTATTAGGAGCCAGCAGCTGGGGCACAAAAAGGCCAGGTTTGGCATATTTGGGACAACATGCAGAGAACAGAATGGCAAGAGAGGTCAGAGGAGGGCAGTGATATTCTGGGCCTATTCCAGGAAGAGCAAGAGCTCTGATTGATGCTTTATATGACTACACTAGAAGCCCGGTGCATGAAATTCGTGCAGGGGCAGAGTCCCTAGGCCTGGGCAGAGATTAGGACACATCATCCCCCCAACCCCCCCCCTCCTCCTCACTCCCTTAGCACCCTCTCCCCCAACCACTGGTCACCTGTATGTTTCACATTGCCCCCTGGTGGTTAGCACACATCATAGTGAGCGATCAAATTCCCGGTCTCCCATTTGATCTCCCGAGGGGACACTTTACATATTAGCCATATATATATGCATGCTATGGGGCCCGGGGGGGGGGGGGAGTGGAGGGGCGGCGGCAAGATAATGGTGATCTGGGCTTGGCCTGTGTGGTTCTGTGGTTAAGCACTGACCTCCCACCCCAAGCCTTGGCTGGGCTCCCCACAGGTCAGTTCCTGTGAGGCAGCTGGAAGGAGGGCCCTCTGTAGGGCGATGTTACCTTACAGATGTGGTCCCTGAGGATAGGCTGGTACTGCGAGCCCCGGAGCTGCCTCTGGAACCAGGACTGGGGCTCCCCGTTGTATGAGATCTCCGGCGCTGAAGCCCCATTCCGGATTTCAGGAAGGTCGGACATTGTGTCCCGCACGGTGATGGTTCGGAATGGACATGAGCTCAGCCTGCAATAGAGCATGGCACTTCTGGGGACACACATTGCCGCCGTCTATCAAATCACAGTTGCCATCTCCTGACTGTTGGCACTGTACTCTCTAGTGAGGACAACCCAGCTCAAAGGTCAAAGGGCTGCCCAAGGTCACACAAACAGCATTCTTCTTAGATTGTCTGGGAAGGAGACAGGCTACATTTGGGTTTTGCTAATGACTACAGCCAGGCATCTAGCCACTGCTCTGCACAAGGTGCTTACTCGGAGGCCAGAACTTGAGACTGGACGTGGCAGAGTGCTGACGCCAAACTTTTCCAGGCAATGCTCACAAACACTGACACAGCAGGGTGAGCGGGGCTCCTACCTAGTTACGTTGCTGACAAACTTCTTGTCATCCACCACGACGCTCAGCTGGCAGGCCCGGGGTGCGAACACGTGCAGTGGCTCTGGGAATAGGGGGAGCTTCTCCCCAGGGGCCGCAGCCAGGATAATGGCTCGCCTCCGTGTCTGGGCCACGCCGTACTGACCAGCCTGTGCACAGGAGAGCCACACACACAGGGTCAACTGGCACCTCCAACTGGCTGAACCAAGTTCTGGGGTTAGTGACACCCCACTTTCTGGAGTGGCTGGCTGCTGCACAGCTCATCCGGAAAACCGTAAGTAATCCAGCAAGTTTACTCCCAATAAGTGAGACCAGTCCTGCTCGGTAGCTGTTAAGAGCGTCATCCCGATACACCAAGGTTATGGGTTCAATCCCCGTCAGGGCACATGAGAGAATCAACTAACAAATACATAAATAAGTGGACAACAGATCAATGTTTCTCTCCCGAAAATCAATTTTGGCAAAAAAAAGAAAAAAAAAAAAAGAAGTGAGACTAGATGAAAGAACCCGAGTCCAGGTGGTGGCCACTGGAGAAGATGGAAGGGAACCCTGCTGGGGTGGTAAGGAGCCCATGGTCTTGGCACTTGGGGAGAGAGACTGCAGAGCCCAGCCAGCCCATGGATACAGGGACAGAGAACACGGCTGCTAACCAGGCTTGACCATGAGCCTGGAGATCCCCGAGGCTGATCTAGGGAGTGGTGTGGCTCTGGCACTCCCTCACTCATGGCTTTCCAGCCAACCTTCCCTCCTTTTTGTTAGCCATCTCTGTTAGTTAAGCCAACAATGAATGAATGGATACAGAGTGGCAACTTTCAGATAAGGCCTACTCCTTATGGGTCACCCCAAATCGCTATCCCTGCCACTGGTAGCCACCTGGAGTGTGACCTTTCGCTTTACTCTCTAGATCAGCGGTTCTCAACCTGTGGGTCACGACCCCTTTGGGGGTTGAACGACCCTTTCATAGGGGTCGCCTAAGACTATTGGAAAACACTTATTTCCCATGGTCTTAGGAACCAGCACACTGCTCCTCGGTGTAGCAAAATGTAGCAATATAGTTTACTGTTATATTAAGACTGTTACCCATGCTATACCACGATTCATTTAATTGTAATTAGAAATAAATATTCCACAATATATAATTACATATTTTTGTGATTAATCACTATGCTTTATGTTCAATTTGTAACAATGAAAATACATCCTGCATATCAGATATTTACATTACAGTTCATAACAATAGCAAAATTAGTTATGAAGTAGCAACGGAAATAATTTTATGGTTGGGGGTCACCACCACATGAGGAACTGTCTTAAAGGGTCACGGCATTAGGAAAGTTGAGAACCACTGCTCTAGATGTTTGTATGCACATGTGCACACCCAAAGGAAACACTTGTTTTTTTACCCTGTAACAGGCCTATGTGTGGTTCTGCCAACTTGGCCTCACCCACTCCTCCATGGAGACCTAACTGCTGCCTTGAGTATCTATCAGACTCATCCACCATGTGCCCTATTGAGGAAAAAGGGCTGGAAACAAAGCAGCCAAGAGCCCCCTTGCATGTGGTCCCTGTTCAGTTACACAAGAGGATGCAGTTCTCCAGAAGACCTGAAGGGGCAGACCTGCTGGAACATTGGCTCAGCTTTCAGACATGAATATTGCGGGCTTCCCAGTGATGGGTGCAGGCCTCATCAAGCCATCTCCCTGTCCTTGCCAGCCCAGCAGACTACCCTGTAAGGCCTGACCACTTGAGCCTATTTTCAGCTGGAGACAGTTTGCCGCAGCCCAGGGACTGCTGACCCTCCTCCCGCCCACATTCACCCACCCATCTTTGCCCCTTTCCCTAAAGCCCCACCTGCAACACGCCAAAGGTGCACTGATAGCCCATGCGGACCAGGCAGCGGAGAGTGAGCTTTAGGACCATGGAGCGCTTGAAGGACACGAAGTTCCTGACATTCTCCAGGAGGAAGTACCGTGGCCGGTAGTAGTCACAATAGCTGTAGAAGGCAGGTGAGATCACCAGTCACCATTTGGATTGAGATAAAAAGGACCTGCTCTAACAAAAACCATTCCCAAAAGGCCAATGTTCGGCCGTTAAGAAATGGAACCCTCCAACTCTTAAGGTCTCTGACCAGCGGAATGCTTCACCTTGACACATGGCCTTCAGCGGCCGCAAAGGCTACAGCAGTTCCTGGTCAGCTGGCATCACAGTCCTAGGGTTGGCTGTATAGTTACCTGTGTGCAACACTGAATAGAATCTGCTCCATTTACCTGAGGAAAGAGACCACCAGAGAGTTCTTGAACTTGGAGTAGGTACGAGAATTGAAGCGGTTCATGCCACTGAAGCCTTGACAGGGTGGCCCGCCGCACAGCATTTCCACGTCTCCCTTCTGAGGCAGTTTCTGGCCAAGGGAGTTGGTCACCTCTCCAGCCATGACCAGCTTCAGCAGGACATTGCAGTCCTCCGTGAACACTGTGGACCCGGGGTTGTTCAGCCGGAATGCCTGGGCCGCAGGTTCCCACATTTCAATGGCCCACAGTGTTTGTGAGATGCCTGGCAGATAAAGGGACAAAGATGGGCTGACTTCCCTGGAATGAGACTCTTGAGTCAGAAAGGTGACTAGAGCCAGAAAGCTCTTCTAGGCAGAATGTGCCCAGTCTGGTTGTACTAGTTACACAGAGAAGACCTCCTGGCCTTTACCTGCTTGGTGGAATCCTTCCGATAACCCCCCACAGCCAGAAAACACATCCAGGGTCCGCAGTTTTGGCAGCTGAATGTCCACCTTGGGTTCCCTTGGCTCACTTGTCTGAGATTTTGGCCTGCCTTTCCCTGGAGGAGATAGACCACAAATACAAAGGCCTCACTGAATTGTTAACACAGAATGAGAACATCAGAGGCTGTTTATACTGACCATAAATATCCCGAGTTATAAAAGATAGACTTGAAAAGAATCCTATGGAATAACAACATACCTTTTCCCTTCCCTTTCCCTTTGTTTCCAGGGCTACGGGCATGGTTAGGAGGATCTTCAAAGCTTTTGTTCTTGGCATTATAGGCCTGGGAAGGAAAGAATCACAATAGTCTGGCAGAGAAACACATTGCTCACGTCTCTAACAAGTTTGATAAAGATTTAATTTCTCCCTGAATCTGGCCATAAACAATTAGCCACTAATAAAAGTACTTTGATTTTACTACATGAAAATAAACTATTAATACAAATATTCTGTAGTTGACATTGAGATTCCTGCTTTTATAAATGCCTGGACTACTCATTCTAAAAACAAGCAAGTATTATACCAAGAGACTAGTCTAATGAGGCTATCTACACTGGAACCTGGGAAACAGACAGGTGTCATTTTAAGTGTGCCAACATAGGAAGGCCATGCTCACACATTTAAAAGTGATTAGCTTGGTTAACAAACTGTTGGATCTTCTCTCAATAAGAAGGGCCAGCTGCACGGCATGTGGTCCTGGTCCGGACACAGATACAACTAAAGGGCTGGAGGGGCCAGGCTGTGTCTCCTGGGGAAAAGGGCCCCTTTTTCTAACTCACATTAAGGCACTAGCCAAGCTGGAAGAGGCCTTCAAATAAATTTTAGTTGCATTAGGACACTCAAATATCATACTTCTTATCATTGTACTTTTTATATTTTCTTAAATTGATTTTTAGAGAGAGGAAGGGAAAGGGAGACAGAGAAGAGAAACATTAATGTAAGAGTGAGACACTGATCGGCTGCCTCCTGCACAACCCCCAACATGGATTGAGCCTGAAACCAGGGCATGGGGCATGTGCCCTGTCTGGGAATTGAACCAGAGATCTTTTGGTGCATGGAACACCCAATCAACTGAACAACACCAGCCAGGGATCATTGCACTTTTTAAAAGGCCAAATGTAGAGACATTTGAGATCTTTGCTTCCCAACAATTGCTATCAATTTTGCTCAAATAAAGGCTTATTAAAAAAATAAATGAATGAAAAACAAAAAGCCAGAAGTTAAGTTTCAGATTTAAATGTATAATTAAACTGCTTTCTCGGGGCAGTGAATTTGACCCAAAACCCCTCCCTCCCATAAGCCCAGAGCATTACCTCAAGGAAGTAGAAGCGGTCTGGGCCACCAGTTGAGAAGTCCTGTAAGCACCCCGGCAGGTCCTCCCCGTATTCCACAGTGCAGCGGCCCTGCACATCACTGAAGTCCACCACTGCCTCCTCATCGCTCCAGTAAAGCAGGTTGATATCAGTATGGTAACTTGCTGGAGTGGATTTGTGTGTGTTCTCTGGCCTGTGAGCAGAAGAGTCTTTGTTAGCAATTCTTTAAAACAAAAACATTTTTTGTTGTTGATTTAATAGAGAGGAAGGGAAAGGGAGAGAAACATTGAGAGAAACATTGATACACTGCCTCCTGCACACTCCCTACTGGGGATCAAACCCACAACCTGGGCATGTGCAGTGACTGGGAATCAACTGGCGACCACCTGTGAGCCATACTAGCTGGGCAGCAATTCTCTTTTGCTGTGAACTGACAATGAGTTAAATGGTAACACATTTCCGGGGATGCTCCAAGAACCCACTGGTAAAAACCCCCAATCAGGTCAGCTTGATTACTATCCTTAGTTGGCACTAGACACTATAGACAGTGAATTCTTTGCAAGAACCATGCTTTCTGTGGGCATTTCATTGAACTGGACAGTTGTATGCTGTGGAGAAGCTAACCATTAAGAATAACTAAACATTAAACCTTGAGGAGTTCGGTTGAATCATCTGCTTGTTCTTCGTTTCTCCACTGCAACCCAAACAGAATGTGCCTGTGTCAAGACTATAGCTGCACCCTAGCCAGCTCAGCTGGTTGGGTATGTATCATCCTGTCCAACAAGTTTTCTGGTTCGATTCTCAGTCAGGGCACATGCTTAGATTGTGGGTTCAATCCCTGGTAGGGGGTGTGAGGTTCTGCTCTCACATCCATGTTTCTCTCCAAAAATAAAATAAGATAAAGGCTGCACTGCCTGCCTCCTATTAAGAAACATGTCTAGAGCTTCTTTTTCTCACCTGTACATCCAGGCTTCTTTCTTTTTTATTACAAGTGATTATTATAAGGACTTCAGAAAGTCTTTGATATACATTAGTCAAGAAGTGAAGCAATGTTATAACTATCTGTATGTCTTAGTTTCAGGTTAACTCCTAATTACTAAAAATTACTAGGGTCCCAGAAAAAGACTTGGTGCAGCCAAGACCTTGGAAAAGCATAGAGTTGGGAGGTACAAAGAGATAGGGTGGAACGGCCATAAACAGAACTCTAGGTTCCCTGGGGGTGCCTTAGGCAGAGTCCAGGACATTCTTCCTCTGTCTTTGTCACATTCTGAATGGAGGCTTAAAGATTTCTTTGGAGAGAAAACTCAGCAGCTTTAAAATAAAGTCTAAAAACGGGTATAAAATATAATTTGAATCGCTGTCAGCACTCAGCAGATCATCAGAAACACTTGGAGAAACAGTTACCTTTACATGATTCAAGAGACACACTGATTGGTTGCCTCCCACGAGCGCCCCAATTGGGGTCAGGGATTGAGTCTGCAACCGAGGTACTTGCTGGTGCCCTTGACTGGAATCGAACCAGGGACCCTTTAGTCCAAGGGTCAGCACTCTATAATTACTGACACAAACTGGCTAGGGTTCTACCTAACTCTTGAAACATCACTGTGTACTACATTATAATCCATTCCAGGCAGAACTTTCTGGAAGAGTCTACTGCTTCCTGGGAGAGCAGAGGACACCACCGACCTGTAGAACTTGTTCAGTCTGATCTTGATGTCTGTCTCATTGGGCTTGCCATTGTTCTTCTTGACACAGAAGATCTCTCTGATGCGGCCAATTCGGTATGGCTCAGGGGCATCCAGGTTGCTGCCTTTGATGTAGTCCGAGTATTTCCGGTAGTGTTCTGGATACAGGTCTTCATTCACAGGCTCCTTCCGTGGGCGTTTTATAGGACTGGACAGCTTAATGCTGCAGAAGAGCAAACATTACACATAACTAAACATTAAACCTTAAAAAGTAGATAGTTCAGCATGACTGACCAGTGACAATGGCTCAGGCAACAGTTGGTACAAGGGGTTCAGAGTGGGGATATTCCAAAGCAACTCTGTAGTGGCTCAGGGAGCCTGGCTTGAACTGAGCAAAGGGGGTACTCACTTAAATGTGAAGGCCTCAGGGAGAAGGTACACGCCATCACCAACTCGGTACTGGATGCCATCTTTGGAGGCTGAGCTGTAGAAAACCCGGTCCTCTAGGTCCTCAAGCAGCTCCAGGACCCTGGGAATTTCCTTCTGCTTCATTTCAACCAGATGGGCACAGCTGGCACAGAATCTGAAAGAGCCAAGGACAAAAAGGAAAGGCCCTGAGATGGCAGGTAATGACTACAACAGAGCTGCTGGCTTAACCCAGAGATTCTGATGACCAAGAGAAAACATCTGCAGATGCCTGAAGGAACTGGCTTTCCTGTACTTTAGGCTCATACTTTGAAAGTCCTTATTTGGGATAAACACAACATAAGAAAACATCAAGCCTATCCCACTTTTGAGTATTTGCTCTAAAAACCATGAGACATTAACAAACAGAATTTGGAATATGGTAAAAATAAACCAGAAGCAAAAATACAGAGTGGTTCAAGCCTAAGCTGGTTTGGCTCAGTGGATCGAGTGTCAGCCTGTGTACTAAAAGGTCCCAGGTTTCATTCTGGTCAAGGGCAGGTACCTTGGTTATGGGTACATCCCCAGTAGGGGATGTTTCTCTCTCAGTGTTTCTGATTCTCTATCTCTCCCCATTCTCTGTAAAATAATCAATAAAATTTAGAAAATAATGATAGAGTGGTTCAGTTAGGAACTCAAAGTATCAGATAGGCTTATACTATCCATAATAATAAAAGCATAATATGCTAATTAGACTAGATGTCCTTCAGGACGACCTTCCAGACGAAGCCGTGGTGGGCAGGGGTGGAGCCCCTTGCACGAATTTCATGCAATGGGCCTCTAGTTATCTCTATAAAGGCTGAAGAGATATTTGGTGAAGTTCAATATTTTTGCTTAAAAAACAAACAAAAAACACCCAGATGGCAGCATAGGTGAACACCTAAACTGCTGCCTCCCACAACAATTTCAAAACTACAACTAGAAGAATGGACATCATCCAGAACCACAGGAAAGTTGGCTGAGTGGAAATTCTACAACTAGAAGAAAAAAGGGAGGGCTCATGGAGATTCAGAGGAGCTGCAAAAAAATGAGGTACAGAGATGCGTGCGTGGAGAGAGCGGGTGCTGGAGAACCTGGCTGGCTTTCTCTGCCGGGAGGGAGATGGAGACTCCCAACTGCACTGAACACCTTATCCTACGGCACTGAACCCCGATCTGGACAAGACTCATACGCAGGGAGTCTGGACAGTGAAAAGGGGAAGAGTGCCTGGAAATTTAGGGGAGCCTCAAAAGGGCAGAGATCTGGGGGCACGCACACCACAGTGCCCAGAAGACGGACTGCTGATTGTGCCGCTGGCTTTCTCGAGGGGTTGGGAGACAGAGCCTCCCAACTGTGCCACTTCTAACTCCATTGAACCCCAGTTTCGGGTGAGACCCAAAGGGACCCAGACTCATAAGGGTCCCAGAGCGCAGGGGAGTCAGAAAGGCAGTGGTCTACAGGCACGAGTGTGTGTGTGCACACACAAGATGGCTCCAGCGATTACTGAGACATTTGAGACCCAGGGGCTGCGTAGAGGGGGGCTGACTGGAAGCCAAGGCGCTCTGAGACGCCATCCATCCAAATTTAGAGAGGCTTTTGCAGTTTTTTTTGTTTTTGTTTAATATTTTATTGATTTTTTTACAGAGAGGAAGGGAGAGGGATAGAGAGCTAGAAACATTGATGAGACATCAATCAGTCTCCTCCTGCTAACCCCCCACTGGGGATGTGCCCGAAATCAAGATACATGACCTTGACCGGAATCGAACCTGGGACCTTTCCGTCCACAGGCCAACGCTCTATCCACTGAGCCAAACCAGTCTTAGCTGCAGTTTTGCAAGTCTTATATCATAAGGCATAGTGAAAATGCGGAGACAAAGAGAGCACAAATAAAAGAAATGGAGGAATATAAACGACTGGATATAGAGTTCAAAACCATGCTTATAAGGTTTTAAGAATTTCCTAGAAAAAAATGGATAAATTTATCGAGACCCAAGAGGAGATGAAAAAGGACCAACTAGAAATTAAGCATACACTGACTGAAAAAAAAAAATTATACAGAGACCTAATAGCAGACAAGAGGAAGGCAAAAATCAAGTAAAAAATGTAGTGAACTATAAAGAAGCAGAAAACACTCCACTAGAAAAGCAAAATGCAAAAAGAATCCAAAAATGTGTGAAGATAGTGGAAGGAGCCTCTGAAACAACTTCAAACATACCAACATCAGAATTATGGGGATGCCAGAAGAAAAAGAGCAAGATACTGAAAACCTATTTGAAGAAATAATGATGGAAAACTTCCCTCATCTGGTGAAAGAAATAGATTTACAAGTCCAGGAAGCACACAGAACCCCAAATAAAATGAATCCAAAGAGGACCACACCAAGACATATCATAATTAAAATACCAAGAGCAAAAGACAAAGAGAATATTAAAAGCAGCAAGAGAAAAAGTTAATTACCTACAAGGGAGCATCCATATGATTGTCAGCTGATGTTTCAACAGAAACTATGCAGGCCAGACGGGAGTGACAAAGAAATATTCAAAGTGATGAATAGCAAGAACCTACAACCAATATTACTCTAGCCAGCAAAGCTATCATTCAGAATTGAAGGTCGGATAAAGAGCTTCACAGATAAGAAAAAGCTAAAGGAGTTAATCAACACCAAACCAGTATTATATGAAATACTGAAAGGTACTCTTTAAGAAGAGGAAGAAGGAAAAGATAAAGATAAAAATTATGAACAACAAATACTTGTCAACAAGTGAATCTAAAAATTAAGTGAATTAAAAATCTGATGAACAGAATAAACTGGTGAATATAATAGAATTCCACTCTATAAAAAGGGAGTGAACTGACAATTCTCAGGAGGAAAGGTAAAACGGATGCAGGGAGAGACTGGACAAAAATCATATACTTATGGATGAGTACAATGCAGAGGGAGGTAAGGGTAGAGGGAGGGGTGGGGGGAAGAAAGAAACAAATGTAATATTCTGAACAATAAAGATTAAATAAGTAAAAAAAATATTTTTGCTTAAAAGAGTTGGAGACTGCCTTTAAAATGGAGATCAGACCCAGGCCAGTTTTCCTCAGAAATTAGAGTGTTGGCCCTTGGACTGAAGGGCCATAGTTTGATTCCTGGTCAAGGGCATGTATGTCAGTTTCAAGTTTCCCAGCCTCAATAGGGGCATGTTCTGGAGGTAACCAATTGATTATCTCTCCAAGTTGATGTTTTCTCTCCCCCACCCCACTTCTTCCCTTCCACTCTAGAAATCAATGGAAAAAACAAAGTGAAGACAAAAAAAAAAAAAGGCAGACTCCCTAAAAGCAGTCACCCACCAGTTAGGTATCTTCTAAGTGACATCCTTATTTTATTCTAAGAAACAGAAAACACATGAAATCTGTGGTATAGACACTGAAGAACATGCAAAAAGGCTAATAATGAAAAGATAAACCCTGCCCTAACTGGTTTGGCTCAGTGGATAGAGTGTCGGCCTGCGGACTGGAGGATCCCAGGTTCAATTCCAATCAAGGGCATGTACCTTGGTGGCAGGCACATTCCCAGTGGGGGGTGTGCAGGAGGCAGCTGATTGATGTTTCTCTAATCTTTCTAACTCTCTATCCCTCTCCTTTCCTCTCTGTAAAAAATCAGTAAGATATATATATAAAGATAAATCCTGCTCCTGGACAAGAGAGCTTCTTATGAAGGTAACTGCATGCCCAGGCCAGCCATATACCTAAAGCCACTGCAATAAAGCCAGGCTGGGCCCTGACAGGTGGCTGGATCATCATCCCATATACCAAAGAGGTTTCAAGTTCCAGGTCAGGGCACATTCCTAAGTTGTAGGTTCCACCCCCCAGTAGAGCACCTATAGGAGGTAAGCAATCGATGTTTCTCTCCCTCTCTTCTCTAAAAATAAAAATGACTTAAAAAATCCTTAGGTGAGCATTAAAAAAAAAGTTTTCAAAGCCATGTTGGTCTTGGGTTAACAAGGAAAACAATCAGATAGTGTCCAGGAAGCAAACCCAGCAGATGGAAACATGTGAAAAGTTAAGAGTGAGTGATTCACACAGAAGCATGATGTCCTCCCTGAGAAGGTAACAACTCTAGGGTCCAGTACTAGCACTCACTTGTACTTGTTGTCCTCAGTTGGTTCAGTTTTTGGAGGGGACTCAAATCTTGCGTAGTCTTGATCATACCACAGCTGGTAGAAATAGGTCTTCCCGTTGTCCTCTTCCATCAGGGTCTCGGGATCCATGCCTCCCTTTGGGGACAAGGATGCTGTGTCAGGCATGACCCCACAGTAAGAGGATACACGAGGGATGCTAGGTACTCACCTCCATGGCCCAGTTTTCCGATGGAGCTTTATAGACGACTGTCACCTTGCTGTGAATGTATGACAGCTGCATGTCTTCACACTCGTCTACCAGAAACAGCTCCAGGGGATCCGATGTGGCCCCCAGGACCGTGTCTGTGCCAGCACAGAACCAGTGGGCATGAAACATCGGTCCTTGGCTGCTATCCTCCCACAATGCTGTGACCCTGGTGTCAGAAGAGCAGAAGAAAAGAAAGTTCTAATTTCACCAGCAGATCTGCTTTGAGTTTATTTGGGGAACTTTTTTTTTTTTTTTAGTTTCAGTCTCTAGCAAAGACCTGTTATTGCTATTCTTGCAAATAGGCATTTCCTACCCGTTCAAGAGAAAGTGTGTGTTGAAGTCAAGCAAAGAGAAATATACAAACCTTGCTAAGTACAATGGTTTTGAAGAGTCATCTGGAATAACAGAGACACAGTCCCCCACTTTCAGTGTTTCTGAATCAATGCACACCTTCTTATAGTAAGTCTTCTTGCCATCAGTCTGAAAGCAAAGAGCTTATTTCAGGTGGAGATGGGTTTAAAGGTCCATGCTAGGCATGGTGTTTTTGTTAAAATAAAAGCATAATCCAAAATAATTTCCTTAAGTAGGCTGGAAGCACGCCTACTGTTTATCTACTATCAGCTCTACCCTGGCTAGTCAGCAGCAAACCAGAGCCCAACATTCCACATTAACAGCACCAGTCCCAACTATTCACTGTGGTCTTAAAGCCACATCCCATCCCCGATTCCTTTCCACCACACACGCCTCATTCCTCTTCTCTCACAAGGAGAATCAATTCCCACCTCAGGCCTCAGGGCCTTTGCCCTGGTTCTTCCCCACATCTTCATGGATGGTTCCTCTCCCAACTTCTGGGTCTCAGCTCAGCTGTCACCTCCTTAGGAAAGCCTCACAGCCCCAGACCCCGCCCCCTCTCTACCAGCCCAGCGGGACATGTCTGTCCTCCTGCCTTGAAGCATCAACACCACAGGGCAGGGGCTGCGTCACACCTAGGCCTGAAGCAGCACCCGGCAGAGGGAGGCTTCATGCTTGCTGAATGAACCGGCTGTATCTTTCTCTTATGAACATTGAGAAAGCAGTGCTTATGACATTTGCTTTCTAACTTTGGTAAAGAAACGGAGCCTTAGATGGGGAGATAACCACAGTATAACCAGTAAGGGATTTGCTAGTGCCCAAAAGACACCCACTCCCAGGCAAGAAATGTTGACAACTCTTCAAAACGAGCTTTGAAGGGTAATCAGTCTGACATCCTTAGACTTGTGTCAATTACCCATTTTGGAACTTTAAGGAAACCAAGTCTTTGGGCAGACAAAAACACATTTGAGTGGCCACGGGCCTGGACCATGGCCTTACAGTCAGCCTTGTCCTCTCACGAGGCAAGTGAGCAGGCTGCTTAAGAGACCTGGTGGCAAGACACCAGGAAACAACTTGCTTCTCAGGAGGGTGGCTGAAAGAAGGAGAACCTGCTGCAGGATTACCTTAACAGCTTCTCCAATCCAAGAGATCCGGTCCTTGTTCTGTTTCTTTTTCTTCCCCTGATGCATTTTTTTGGGTGACGGCATCTCTGGGATATCGTCATCCTCTTCTTCGTCATCATCTGCCTCCTTCATGGCCATATTGGGACACCTACAAACTCACTTGTATAAGCAAGGCCCTTTTTATAAGTAAAACTGCCTGGGGCTGTTTGGGTCAGATAACAGGACTGGCCTGGGGACAATTCGAGATGAAGCACTGCTGCCGGTCCTGCACATTTCAACACAGTTACCCACACACAGCACACAGCCCTCAGCTACCAGACAAGCATCCGCCAAGCCTACCTCCTCTTCAGGCAGGCTTGTTTGCTCCGGCCGCTACCACCAAACTTAACCATATCCTTACAGGCTTTACACGTTCCACAATCGGGCTGCTGACAAACCTGAGAAGATTTAAAGAGTCAAATGACCAAGAGTAACAATTGATAACCAGGTTTTTAATGAATTACAGAATTTTAGAACTTTTATATTTAGCCTCATTTACAGGTAAGGAAACTGAGGGAGTTAAGAACAAGGTACCTACCAGTTATACCCCCCAGATTAGCAAAGGTTAAGCAGGGTATGTTGGTGTTGAAACATGTGGGGAAACTGATTCTGCTCACAGGTTTTAAGTTGGTAACACCACTTGGGAGAGCACAGAACCCACACCCCAGCAATTCTACTTCAAAATAGGGGCAGCCCTAGCTAGTATGCTCAGTGTTTAGAGTGTCAGCCCGCAGACTGGATGGATGGTCTTGGGTTTGATTCAGGTCACGGGCACATACCTCGGATGCAGGCTCAATACCGCCCCCACCCCTTTGGGATGTGTGCAGGAGGCAACCAATTGATGTGCATCTCTCACATCAATGTTTCCCCCTCTTCTCTGCCTTTCCCCTCCATTCCATTTTCCAAAAATGGATAAATAAATATAAAGCAATGGCAAAAATATATGCATTCTTAGGCGAGGATAAACAAAAAAATTTAAAAGTAGGGTAGACATGGAAGTCTTGTTCAAGGATGCTGTTATATCATGATAATATCAAAAGTTGCAGATTATTAAGGCTTAAGTTGAGACTGTCATAATGCAGCATGATGAAAAATAGTCAAAACGAATTAACTAGATCTACCTACATGAACACATAACATGATTACAAAAAAATACCAGTTATGTATATTAAAAAATTTTCCTAAGGCTTAGATACATGTGTTAGATGAGAAAAAGTAAAACCAAAACACGAATGGTAAGGATGTACAAATTCCAGTTAAGGGCTGTCACTAAAGAAAAAAAGCTCTGAATCCAGTAGATAGGGTGAACACAGGGCGGTTCCAAAGGCAGCTGCTATATATATACATGTATATGTACATATATGTGTATATGTATATATGTATATACAGTATATGTGTTTTATTTTTATCTTATTTTTATTTTTTTAATTATATTTTGATCTTTTACAGAGAGGAAGGGAGAGAGATAGTTAGAAACATTGATGAAAGAGAGACATCAATCAGCTGCCTCCTGCACACCCCCCACTGGGGATGTGCCCGCAACTAAGATACATGCCCTTGACCAGAATCGAACCCAGGACCTTTCAGTCCACAGGCCGACGCTCTATCCACTGAGCCAAACCGGTTTTGGATATTTTTCTTTTTAATCGATTTTAGAGAGGAAAAGAGGAGGAGAGGGAGAGAGAAGATTAGGGGGGAAAAGATTAGAGAGAGAGAGAAACATCATGGATGAGAGGGAACCACTGATCAGCTACTTCCTGCAAGCTCCACACTGGGGATTGAGCCTACTACTCGGGCATGTGCCCTGACCGGGAATCGAACAGTGATCTCCTGGTTCATAGGTTGATGCTTAACCACTGAGCCACATTGACTGGGAAAAGAAGTCTTTTAAGGCCTCAAATCTCTAATCTAAGTTGACAGAGCCCCCACTTATCCGGGAAAGTTATGGATTAAGACGAGGCAGGCTCCTGGGAGGATGTCTTCCCCTCGGGGGGAAGTCACTCTCTCTGCCCTCACATTGGGAAGTTCAGACACAATGTGATGTATGCAAAGCAAACACCACCCAGGAGGCTCCTGAGTTAGTGGCATTAACAGCAAAGCATCTGAGCACAGCTGTCTTATCAACTTATTTGTTCTCCAAGGCATGTAATTCTCCCCAGATCACCACCTTCCTCCCAGCTTATGTCCTAGGGGTCACATTGGAATAGTTTCTCTTTCTCACTGAGTTGCTCAGATTACATGTTGAGTCCAGATAAGGTTACCTCGCAGACGCCACACCGCCGCCGTTTGAAGGCATTCTCCTTGTCTTCTCTGTCATCCTTTTCAATTTGTTCTGCGAAGAAAGTGTCGAAGATCTGGTAGACCAGCTTGGTGGTGGTAGCTTTAGTGGGGCCTTTGTCCTTCTCCTTGGTGGAATGACTGATGGCTCGACGTTTTTCATTTCTGGGAGAAAGGTTCCCATCAGGTTAGCAGGCTGGGGAAGAGTGCATGAGACACTCTGCCTTCTCTGCAATCAGGTCTTCAATTTTATTCCTGCTGCATCCTTACCTTCTTCCTAGGGTAACCCCAACCAATTTGATCAAGTCTCTCATGCAGGGGGTCAGGAAGATGGGCAGTTCATCACTGTCCCCAGCCGCATCGTAACTCTCTACTTGTTCCACCACAAACTGAGCATGTCGAAGGAGAGAATCCTCAGTGAATCGATTCAGTTTGAGCACGGAAGGAGGAACCGTGGTCTTTAAGAAATAACAACAGAAGTTTCTTAGGCTTAAGCAAAACTATTCTAATTGAACTAATAAAGATTCTGCTAATTCTAGACATGCGTTTTCCAGCAATATCTACATTGCATATAAATAGGTGTGAGTCCCAGATTACATATTACCTAACCCCGTACCTCAATCTTATTGATCAGGTCTTCATAAGTTGCATCACGGTTGTTTTGCAGGAACTCAACGACTATCTTACTTATGTAGATCTTCTCTTGCATTAAACTGAACATTGGTGAGTAATCTGGGCTGGGCTCCATTAGAATGTATTCCGCATAGGCTGCAGTGAACAGAAGATGTTAGAAAACAGTTTGAACTTGATGGTAGCTATGGTGGCTGAAGAGCAGAGATGAGTCTATGAAGCTTATGAGGAGTCATTCCATACCTAACTAAATGTCACAAATGTCAAGTGCAATCAGAATTATAAGTGCATTCAGCCAAAACCCATTTGGCTCAGTGGATAGAGCGTTGGCCTGCGGACTGAAAGCTCCCAGGATCGATTGCGGTCAAGGGCATGTACCTTGATTGTGGGCACATCCCCAGTGGGGGGCGGCGTGCAGGAGGCAGCTGATCCGTGATTCTCTCTCATCATTGATGTTTCAGTCTCTCCCTCTCCCTTCCTCTGAAATCAATAAAAATATATTAAAAAAAGAATTATTAGTGCATTCAGCAGTGGCCTATTTGAGCTGATTAGAGAACTGACTGAGGAGTTTCCATTTTGCTCATCTCTGGCTTTTGAAATTTTTGTCTGGGTTTGAATTGCAAGAATATGACCCACTCGTATAACTAGTGGGTTGATTCCAAGGCCAGTTGTAATTAACATGAGAGGCCATCCCAGAACCCCACATGATTACCACATGGTTAGTGGTGTTCACGTGAGCTTATTGAGACGTCCCAAAGCCCAACCAAGCCCTGGGAGGACAGAAGCAAAGTCTCCTTTCATAACCCCAAACAATCCACAGTTAGCCACATACTTACCAGTGCTGAAGCCAATGAGAGCCTTTTCCCCTCCGTCAAAGCCAGTGATCCACCATTCCGTGATGGGGCCAAGGTTTTTGCCATTAATACCACCTAAGAGATGGACAAGAGGACAATTTCTTGAAAGGATATAGCCTCAGAGCTATGACTCCTACCAAAATCTCAACAGGCCCAAGTGGCACTCTAAGTGCCCAGCTGAGCTGACATCCCTTATCAGCCAAGGCAGGCAGTCCTCAAAGGCAGAGAGCATTTCCTTATAGCTGCTCAGAGACCACAAGCCCTAACTTTAAGGGGCAGGAATTCTAGCTGAACAGTGCTTTGTAGGCGAGTTGTTTGTTTTTAAAATATCTGTCCCAAACAAGCAGGGATATTCCACTTACCTTCAGCAGACGGGTCATCATCATATATTGGTTTTGCTGAACCAGAAAAGTAGAGCTTAACATCCTTCTCAATGAGACCAGTGTCAATGGGGCACAGGTGACCACGTTTACAGTACACACTAGATGGGCAACAAAGAGTGTTAGCCAGCTGACCAGTGAAGGCAAGCTGCAGCACCGAGTCAAGTTCAGACACAAGGTGACAGTGACTACCTGCAATTTCTAGACCCTTATCTTTCTGGTTTTCAGATCACTAGTTGAGTATAGTTCTCTGAACCAAGTAGCTTTTATCTGATTCTCCCACTGGTGCATCGGGAGTACAAGTAGCCCAGCCGGTGTGGCTCAGTGGTTGAGCGTCAACCTATGAACCAGGAGGTCATGGTTGGAGTCCTGGTCAGGGCACATACCTGGGTTGCTGGCTCGATCCTCAGTGTGTGTGTGGGGGGGGGGGAGAGAGGAGAGAAGGGAGAGAATGGGGAATGGGTGGTGGTGGTGGATGGGTGTGCAGGAAGCAGCCAATCAATGATTCTCTCAATGATGCCTCTACCTCTCTCTCCTTCTCCAAATATATTTTAATATCAATAAAAACATTAAAAAATAAAAAGTTTTAAGTATCTGCAAAAGCAACACCAAGAGATCAGTGAGACAGTGAATGATGAGAAATCTCAGAGAGCAACTCACTGCACCCACGCTTGGCATGATGCTAACAAAAACATCACTCTTGAACACATTCTACTCGTTGTGCGATCACCTCTACCTAGATCCAAAACACGTTCATTGAACAAAATAAAACCTCATACCCATTAAGCAGTCACTCCCTATTCCTTCTTCACCCCCCACCAACACAGATTGCTTTCTGTTTTTATGGATTTGTTTCTGAAAATATTTTTGTATTGTTAGTTTTGTGTTACATAAGTTTAATCTCAATAAAAAAATAAAGCATATTGTATAATGTTTAAGAAATGAGGTACATCAGGGATATGTGAAGGGCTTCTGCTTCTGTCTAGGGGTAAAAAGCTCAGGTTTAAGGGCATCCATGGTCCCACCGTCCGGAGACACTTCTTGACAGTTGAAAAACGTTCCTCCTCCTTAAGCAGGATAAATCAGGGATTCTGCTTATGGACCTGCTCATGCTGGCCTCAAGGACTATGCTCCTACACTGGAGATGCCATGCTATCCCTGAATCCCAGTTGGGCCACATGGGACCTGTACAGGGTCTCCTGAGACCATCTCCTACCACACTCCCATAGTGTAAGGGCTTGGAAGCCAGAAATCCTCATCTTGAAACTTCATAAAACCTTTTTAAAAATAGAAATGAACACTTTGAATTGAGTTCCTCTGCTATGTGCCAGGCATGGGAGACAACATGAGTAACAGTCCTGCTCTTGAGACTTGAAGTCCAGTGGGAAAGATGGACACACATCAAGGGAGGGCACATATTGCAAACCCACAAAAAATAAGGATCACACAGCCCAGCCAACTGGGCTGTATCAGTAGACGTGACATCAAAGAAGTTCTAAGTCCTAGGCAGAGGCAGGACCCACTGGTTTATAGGATGAACCTCACCTGACTTGTTTCTATCTACCACATTCAGCCTAAGTACTAGAGGTAAGCAGAGTCCCTTAATAACTCAGGCAGTCTGGCTTTGACAGCCTGATGCTAATAGGCACATTTCTCCTGGGAACTTGTCTTTACTGCTACCCTCCAACCACACAGGAATGAATCTACAGCACACCAGGTCTCGAGAAGGAAGCCAAGAGATTCCAGCAGCCCTGACTTCAGCTTCTAAATCCTCTTCCAGCCTCTGGCCTGAGGAATGCTACAGGAAGGCACAAGGGCATGAACGCCAGCTACTTCAACACAGCTATTTGGTTATGCCATCAGGCAGGGGTTTGGGCCAGGCCCTGAGGTCGCCAGTAGATGACCAGCATCCCAAAATGGACCAAAATCCTGATTGTATTGGGAGAAGGGCATATAACCAATCCACCACAAGGAGTGTGAGAAGTGTCACAGAAGGAACACTGGGGTCTTGTCCCAGGGCATAGGGACCCCTCAACCTGCTATGGGGCCAGGGTGTCAGGGCTTCCCAGAATTGATGTCCATCTGAGGCTTACAATAGGCATTACTGAGGTGATCCACTTGCCCCTACGATACTTCAGAAAGAGAAGCAGCACACACCTAGGCCTGAAAGAGACATGGGCTGATACTGTAGCCAAGTCACTTACCATGAAGAAACAAAGTGAAGCCTCTGTTTTGCACAAAAACAACTGCACCTTCAGCAAGAGGGAGCTGACTAAATTGAAAGGTGGTGAAAAGCCTGGGAATTCTGTTCACTCAAGAGTTTAAGCCTTGCCAAAGATATAGTCCACACATCATGGATCATCAGATAAAATCCTGGAGTCAATAGCATGGCCTGCAAAGCCCTGTATGATCTAGCCCTCTCCTGACCCCCTGCTCCTTGCCTACACCCACTAACTCTCACTGCACACTCTGGCCTCTTCCTAGTCCCACTGGCCTCCTCACTTGAGTCTTCCATTGCCAACCAATGTCCACTTCTGAGCCTTTGTACCCGCTATTCCCTCCTCCTGAGATGTCTTTCACTAGTTATACCTTTGGCCTGTTCTCTTATGCCACTGAGTGTTTGCTGAAGTCATTTCCCCACCATTCTTTATTTTTTAGAGAGAAAGGAAAGAAACATTGACCAGTTGCCTCCTAAACACATTCCGACTGAGGATCAAACTGGCAACCCGGGTATGTGCCCTGATTGGGAATCGAACCCACAATCTTTTGGTACACAGGATGCTCCATCAATTGAACCACACTGGTCACGGCTCCCTACCAAATAAACACAACTTCTTTCTCCTACCCACTCTCTGCTTTCCATGCTTTTTACTTGTGCTGTCATCCTAACTACCTGACAGGCATAACTTTTGTTCTGCCTCTATAAAAGCAGGGATCTGAAGTGCTATATTCATAACACCTAGCGTAGTACCTAGCACAAAGTTGGCCCTCATTTGAATGAATGACCTCCAGAATATATACAAACTGAAGACATAATATGTATAGTTTTAATACCCACCCCACAAAAAAAACCCAGCCCCCAGCAAATATCTACTATACTTCCACCAGGGCTTTGTGGCTTTTATCCATCTAGTGTTAGCAGCATAAGAAATGTTGCAGATAAGGTGCTAGAGATATTAAGAACTTAGGCAGATAAGGTGATAGAGATATTAAGAACTTAGGCATCTTTAGGGAAGTGCCCTGTCACAATTGAAGAAGCATATCAGTACCTGAAGCATGTCAGTCTGTTTTGGGGAAAATATTCATAACTCTCAAAGCCAGATTCATTGGCATCGAAGATGGACAGTCTTTCATTTGTCAACATCGGTACCTCATCCACCTGAGAGACATTGCACCATTAAGCAGAGGCATAAGAGACAGGAAAGAAAAAGCTGAACATAGAGCTGGAACTTACTGCATTAGGGAGATGATGTTCATACTTTAGTTCAGGGTCATCCAGATACTGTCCACACTGAAGGCACTTTTGAAGCTGGGTCTGTGGGGGCATGACACAAATGGTCTCACAAATGCTCTAAGCAACCCCATTACTGTTGTCCTACCAGTTTTATCCCCAGATGCATGTTTACCTTGGGAGATAGTGCTGTTTTGGTTTGAGCTACTTTTTTCTCATCACTAGGGGAAAAAAAACAAAACAACGTAAGATACATTCTGAAATGACTGAAAAGACAAATTATCAGAATCCACTGTCAGTCATACCTAAACCACCTGACACAGATGATTACCAGGCTGCCTAAGGGCAAGGTGCTAGGTCACAAGTGTCTTTACCATGTGAAGGGACCTGCCTCACTGGGGAGAATTGGAACATCTTGGTCCTCTGCTCACAGATCCAACCTATCAGATTTAAAGCTAAGGCTAGTCTGGTAAGTCACTAAAAACCTCTTCCTTTCCAGAACAATTATTTTAATATTATCTGCTATGTATAAAAACAAAAATAAGTTCTTACGGTTCTTTGGATTTCGATCTGCGTCTCTTCTCCTCCTAAATAGAAAATCGGAGTGAAGACTAAGTATTTTTACATCTGCATAGTGCTTCAGAGTTTAAGAATTTTACATATGTGGTTATGACAAAATCTAGTCAAGTCTGGCTGGTGTGGCTCAATGGATTGAGCAATTGAGCATCATCATATACACCAAGAGGTTACCGGTTTGATTCCTGATCAGGGTACATGCCCTGGTTGCAGGCTTGATCCACAGCAGGGGTGTGCAAGAGGTGGCTCATCAATGTTTCTATCTCTCTCACTCTCACCTACTCAGTCTCTCTCTACCCCTTCCTCTCTATCTAAAAAAACAAAACAAAACAAAAAAACCAACATAGTCAAAGGTAAGGAAAAAGGCAAAGAACCAAAGAGACTAGAGCCACCTCCAGTGTGTTTTATCAAAATCCTTATAACTAAAGACTTCCTTAAAAGACTTACAAGACTAGTTAAACACAAAAACACACATACCTCTTAGCTTCCTGTACAAGTGGTAATTCAAAATAAGTGATGAGGGGTGCTATGGACTGAATTGTACCCCCAATTCATATATTAAAGCCCTAACCCCAAATGTGACTATTTGGAGACGGGGCTTTTAAGAAAGTAACTAAGTTAAATGAAGCCTTATGGGTGGTGAGGTACTAATCCAATAGGAATGGTGTCCTTATAAGGGAAAGTGACACCTTATAAGGGAAAATGAAGCCCAGCTGGTGTGGCTCAGTGGCTGAGCATTGACCCATGAACCAGGAGTTCAGGGTTTGATTCCGTCTGAGCACATGTCTGAATTGTGGCTCGATCCCAGTAGGATGCATGCAAGAGACAGCTGACCAATGATTCTCTCTCATCATTAGTTTCTTTCTCTCTCTCTCACTTCCTCACTCTGAAATTAAAAAAAAAAATTTAATATATGTATATAATTAAGAAAAAAACACATGAAGATTAGGCAGGGAGATTTGAACAAAGACTACACCTCAATATTATTGTGTTATGATGATGACATTATGCCAAAGTTTAAAAAGACTTATTTCCACCCTAACAGGTTTGGCTCAGTGGATAAAGCCATCAGCTAGTGGACTGAAGAGTCCCAGGTTCAATTCTGATAAAGGCCACATACCAGGGTTGAAGACTCAGTCCCCAGCCCTGGTTGGGGCACATGCAGGAGGCAACCAATCAATGTTTCTCTCCCCTCCCCCGGCCCCCACTATCCCTTCCACTCTTAAAAAAAAAAAATCAATAGAAAAATATCCAGAGGAGGATTAACAAAACAAAAAAGGTCTTTCTTTTTATAAGTTCTGTAAATATTATAATAACATATCTGGGATTTGTTGGCTAAAACATATTTGGTCATAAAATGATATAGTTTAAGGTCGAGAATGTGTGAGTTTTCTACCCTATTCTGCCTACTTTTTGGTATGTTTGAGTATTTCCATAACAAAAAAGCAATTTTTTAAAAAAATTTTGTTTTCATTGATTTTAGAGAGGAAGAAACAGATAAACATCCATATGTGAGAGAAACACTGAGAAGCTGCCTCTTACATGCCCCTGACCAGGGATCTAGCCGCCTGCAATCCAGGCATGTGCCCTGACAAGGAATAGAACTGGCCGAGACCGGTTTGGCTCAGTGGATAGAGCATTGGTCTGCGGACTGAAAGGTCCCAGGTTCGATTCTGGTCAAGGGCATGTACCTTGGTTGCCGGCATATCCCCAGTAGGGGGTGTGTAAGAGGCAGCTGATGTCTCTCTCATCGATGTTTCTAACTCTCTATCCCTCTCCTTTCCTCTCTGTAAAAAAATAAAAATATATTAAATTAAAAAAAGGAATAGAACTGATGAGCTTTTGGTGCATGGGACTACGCTCAACCAACTGAGCCACATTAGCCAGAGCACAAAATAAGCAACTTTTAAAAAGCCACTTTAACATTCCAGCCAATAGGATGTATAAAATGTGGTAACAGTGAAAAAACAAGGCCTTACCTTTTCATCCTCATCTTTCCCATCAGAGTCTTGTGATTCTTTTTCAGGTTTCCGTTTGGCAGTTCTGCTGGTTAAACAAATATATGCCGAGTATTAGCTCAGAAAAACTAACCATATCGCCAGCTTGCATTAAAACAAAGCAACATCTCCCTAAGAAAACGCAAGATATTCAGAATACATCTGAAAAACAGATTATTCCCATCCAAGAGAGCCACATGTCACAGTGGCTCTCAAGGCACATTGCTCACTTGTAATCTTGCAACGAGGCCTTCAGAAGCCCCTGGTGACCCCTCAGGTGTGGAAGGGCCCGATAAGCGGTGCTGGAAGCTAAGGATACACATGACTGTGCAGACAGGACTGCCACAAACATGCAGAAGGAAGGAAGGAAGAGGGCCCAGTTTGGTTTCTTAGCCAACCCTGCCCCAACTAATCCAGTCTCCCAATAGCATCAGCAACTCCCTGTAAACCTCTACATAGTCACAGGTCTCTAGAACAGTTACTTCAGCAATTAGAAGTACACACAGCACAGCACAACGGTGCAAGCATTTTAACTACTTACAGGTCTCTGGATTGACGTCTGCGCCTCTTTTCTTCCTGAGAGGGGGAGAGAAGCAGGGATGGAGATATAAAGAGGGGGAAATTAGCCTCTGAGAAAGACCTAGACCAAACCTGAAGTATCGGCTCGTGACTGCAGTATTGTGGACCTAGACAACAGAAGAATTTGGGCAGATATATGGGGTAGAAATGAGGCTTCAAATTTTAAACTCAGCTCCTTCCACTCTACAACCAAGAGTTGACTAGAAGTTGGCAAACTATTTCTGAAAAAGGCCTAAAACATTTCAGATTTCCAAGCCACATGGTCTGTGCCACAACCATTCAACTCTGCTTCTGTACACAAAAGCAATCAGAGACAATATGTAAATGAAAAGGCACGACTGTATTCCAGTAAAGCTTTATTCATAAAATAGACAGAGGGCCTGGCCAGTGTGGTTCAGTGGCTGAGCAATGACCTGTGAACCAGGAAGTCACAGTGCAATTCCCAGTTGGGGCACATGGCCAGGCTGTGGGCTCGATCCTTAATGGGATGTGTGCAGGAGGCAGCTGATCAATGATTTTTATCATTGCTCCGGCTGGTTTTGCTCAGTAGATAGGGCATCAGCCTGTGGACTGAGAGGTCACGAGTTTGGTTCCAGTTGGGAGCACATGCCTGGGTGTGGGCTCAGTCCCCAGTAAGGGGCTTGCAGGAGGCAGCCAATCAATCTCTGTCACTGATGTTTCTCTCTCTCCCTTTCACTTCCTCTCTGAAATCAATAAAAATATATTTTAAAAAATGATCTCATCATTGATGTTTTTATCTCTCTCCTGCTCCTTTCCTGTTATCATTAAGTATTCAAAAAACAGTGATCCTAAAATGGGCGCCTGCTTCTGAGTTATTAAGTCTCATTTTTGCAAAAAAAAAGAACAAAAACAAAAACACACACACACAAACATAAAGGGCACTAGCTGATTTGGCTCAGTGGATAGAGCAGTGGTTCTCAACCTTTCTAATGCCGCTTACCCTTTAATACAGTTCCTCATGTTGTTGTGACCTCCAGCCATAGTTATTTTTGTTGCTACTTCATAACTATAATTTTGCTACTGTTAATGAATTGTAATGTAAATATGTTTTCTGATCGTCTTAGGTGTCCCTGCTAGTGGTTCTTAACCTGTGGGTCGCGACCCACAGGTTGAGAACTTCTGCTGTAGAGCCTAAGACCATCGGAAAACATATTTACATTACAATTCATTAACAGTAGCAAAATTATAGTTATGAAGTAGCAACAAAAATAATTTTGTGGTTGGGGGTCACCACAACATGAGGAACTGTATTAAAGGTTCGAGGCATTAGAAAGGTTGAGAACCACTGGGATAGAGCATCAGCCTGCAGACTGAAGGGTCCTAGAGGCAGGAAGGAGAACAAGAAAAAAAAAAAAGACTCCAATGTTTCTGGATGGAGCTGCCTTGCCCTGGGTCCAGGGATACATCTAACACCTTCTCAGTCACTTTAAGTCTATTAGACAGACCAAGTATAAAGTCACTATTATCAGCAAATGTACCCAAAAGGCAGAGTGAAAAAACTTTATAGCTAGCTCTACCTGCTCTTTTTCTTCTTCATCGTCAGAACTGTCCAAATTGGCTCTTCCAGGGTCTTTCTCAGATCTCCGTTTAGCAGGGCTATCAAACACAGTAAAGCCAACTGTTAGCTTGGCCAGACCTCAGACCTCCAGCAGATATGGAATGACTTACATGCCTCCCACCCTTGTTAGGGCAGATTTAGGGCATGGATGCCCTCTTCCCTCCAAGGAAAGGCTTTATTGTCAGGATGTTGAAAGAGGCTTTAAATTTATTTTTTTTTTTTAGTGATACAGAATATCTCCGTTTTTCAAATCCTAAGGAATTATGAATCTAGACACTGATCATTGGCTGTTGGTATCACAGAAGAGACATTGCATGCCTCTGATGAAGTCTACAGAGATCTATGAAGAAGTCTTAAAAAAAAAAAAAAAAGCTGGAATGTGATCAAACCTCTAGACCTAAATACCAGAGTACAGGAAAACTAAAATAAGAAAACACATTAACCACCAAGGATACAAACCAATCTAGAAACTACTGGACAAATGACCCACTTTTTTCAAATAAATGGCAAGAAAATAAGGAATCTAATTTGAAAGGCTTAAGGAACAAATCAACCAAACACTTTGTTTGCTACACACAGGGAAATGTGAACATTGGCTATGTATATGACAGTAAGGAATTGTTACACTTTACAAGGCATGAAAATGTATGTTATGTTTTGTCTTTTTAACTAAATGTTAGGAATTACAGTAAAATATGAATTAAAAGTTTGTCAGAGAAAGACTTCTTTGCCTATAATCTACTGAAATATTTATGGATAAGATGACATGTTTGGTTTGTTTCCAATCCAGTTGCGGGGACTTGGGATATATGGAATTGTAATCCACTTGGAGTAACCCAGTTGGAATGCATGAGGTGTAAGTGAAATGACAGGCAGAAGCTATTAACTGGTAGCACTAGGTGACAGGTTATTTGGGGGTGCATTTTACTATCCTCACTAATTTTAAAAAAGTTTCCTATAGTTAAGAATAAAAATGAGGTATTCAGAAATGCCATTCATACAGGGATATAAATACAGCATAGGGAATACAGTCAATAATCTATATATGTAAAAGCCTAATATGCTAAGTGCCCTTCCAGCTGATTGACCAGATGCTATGACATACACTGGCCACAAGGGGGCAGATCCTCTGACTGGTAAGTTAGCAATCGGGACTGGGCGAGACAGACCAGACATACTCTGGAGCCTGCCCAGTCCCTCCCTGGCCCCGATCATGCACTGGTAGGTCCCTTAGCCTGGCCTGTGCCCTCTTAAAATCTGGGACCCCTCAGGGGATGTCAGAGAGCTGGTTTTGACCCAATCGCCACAGGCCAGGCCGAGGGACCACACCGGTGCACTAATCCGTGCACCAAGCCTCTAGTACTATACAGGAATCCTTGGATTACATCGGACTCCACATACGTAATTTCATGGTTACATCACCATCGCCCATTTATTTATAAAAAAAGAGTTCTGTCATTTTGACGTATGTACATATATGCTTTATATTTTTTATTATTTACTATATTTACCACAAGTAAAGGTCAGGAATTGTTTTCTTTTACATTTTTTTCTACTGTTTCACTTCATTACTAATGTGTATGTGCTCCATGTGAGTGACGTAGGTGCTTATGTAGGTGGGTTCCAACTTATGGCGAAAATTGCATTGTAGGAATGGATCTCCCACGTAATCTGAGGGCCTACTGTAATAACTGTGTATGGTGCCAGGTGGGTACTCAAAATATCAGGGGGAATACTTTATAAAGTTTCTGATTGTTTTAGTTTCAGGTGTACAGCAGAGTGTTAGACAAAGTATTTATGAACAGTATTTTTTACCTTCAATATCTAATAAACAAAACTGCACAGGCAAACCTACGCAACATGGAAAGTCTAATTCCATATGTTTTACAAAAGCTGTTAGCCCCTACAAAAAGCAGCTGTCAATGCATTATATACTCACCCCCTTGTGAAATGAGAGGTGATGGTAGTCTGCCTGGTAGACTGCCTTGTAATCCTGGGGGTAGGTGAGACTTCAGCTGTTTAAAGAAAAAAAAAAAAGCCACCCTGAATAAAAGTTTAGAGCAAAGATGCAGTTCTTTAGCATCACCAAGTTAATAAAGAGGATTAAGTGTCTTTCCCCATACTCTAATCAACAACTATCTTGGTAAAATTAGCAATGAGGCCCTAGTTGGTTTGGCTCAGTGGATAGAGTGTCAGCCTGCGGACCAAAGGGTACTGGGTTTGATTCAGTCAAGGGCATGTAGCTTGGTTGCAGGTTCCCTGGCCCTGGTCAGGGTACATGCAGAAGGCAACCAATCGATGTGTCTCTCTCACATCAATTTGTCTTTCTCTTTTCCACCCTCCCTAGGAAATTAATGGAAAAATATCTTCTGTTGAGGATTAACAATAAGACAATTTGGCAATTAGCACCTACCTGCTAGCTTTACACAAACTCTTATTGAGGGGCCAACCCCTGAACCAGACAAGGAACCTGAACCTTCAAAAAGTGAAGGGGCTAAGCTTTGGCCTGTTTTTCAGAGGGACAGATTTGATTCCCAGTCAAGAGCACCTGCCCGGGTTGCAGGTTCAATCCCTGGCCCCAGCCAAGGCCTGTATAGGAGGCAACCAGTCCATGTGTCTCTCACACAGATATTTCTGTCCATCTTTCCACTCTTTCAGAAGTATTGGAAAAAATATCCTCTGGTGAGGATTTAAAAAAAAAGAAGTGGCCTGGCTGGTGTGGCTCAGCAGTTGAACATCAACCCAGGAACCAAGAGCACTAAGCAGAGCACATGCCCGAGTTGTGGGCTGGATCCCCAGTAGGGGATGTGCAGGAGGCAGCCAATATCAATGTTTCTCTGTCTCTCTTTCCTCTCTCCCTAAAAATCAGTATTAATGAGATTTTTAAAAATTTGGGGGAAAAAAAAGTAAAGTGATTGAAAGCTGGATCTGAGCTCATATCCATGGTCTTTTGTGTTTAAAGATTCCAGAAGAGTTACTTTGATTACAAACTCGGAAGGAGTCTAAAAGTAAATGTTTAGCTTCAACAGGCATATTAACAGAAGTAATTTAAGTATTAGTAGTTCCTCTTAACTTATACCTCATAAACTTAGGCATATTTTGAGATCTAATGCCCAAGACTTGGTCAAAGACAAAATTTAGATTAGTATATACCTAAGCTAGTTAGCAAGTATAATTTACTAGTTAGGGGTATATACAAGAAACAAACCAGAAGTACTGCCCAGGAGGACTATGACTTCAGGTCTAACTGTTCCTCCTCCTTTGTGTGATAAGAGTCTCCATTAAGGTCAAACGAGTTAAGAGCTCTTACACTTGATCTCTCCATCAGACTTGCTTCTCCTGGGCGTGCAAGGTTTGGACATGGATTTGGGTGACTTGTTTTCCTCTGCCATTCTCACTCTGCGGTCCTCACCACTTGAATGACTCCCGTTTTCTAGACATCCATTCACTTCCCGACTGAAAGGATGAGCTCCGTTCTCCAAGGACAAATCTTTATTTAAAAGGGATTTGACTTTAGCCAGGTAGCCCTCCTATAGCAGGAAAGGATAATTTAAGTAGCAGTGAATGTAAACAAGTGGCAGTAAGAGAATAAGGAAACAAACTCGCATTTCCTTTATAATGATCAGGTAACAAGGGGAGCTGGGGATTACTCCACCTCCCTGGTCACAGACAAGTTGCGTGAGAGGAGACGTTTTCTAGATGGCAGGATGCTGAAAACTTACCTCTGATAATTCTTCTTTATGTAATTTTGTTTCCAAATCACATAACTGATTCTTTATTTCTGTTTGCAGAAATTCATGCAAGAGATTCAATTTCTCCTTCACACACTCCTAAGGGAAGGATACAGGTTTAGAAGTCCCCAAACTCCCAAGCTACCAACTAGTGGACATTATAATACACCATTATGCTGCCTGGTCACATAACAATGACTGAATGTCAGGCAATCCTGACTGCGAAAAACCTAAGTATTCACCAAGACATTATCGTGATGTTCCCATTTCCAGAATGATGAAAAACAGAAAAGGTCCAAGGTGAGAGAGACATAAATGGCATATTAGAACAAAACTGTGCTTCTGAAAACAGTATAACCAAGACAAGCAGGTCAGAACTGATGGTTTGGAACTTAGATTGGTAAACTTGTCAACAACTTACAGAAGTCAACTAGTATTAGCAGTAGTAACATAGCATATTAAACAAGATTTCCAAGTTATCTCAAAACTTAATGGAAAAAAACGATTCCACCTAAACTTTTTCAGTGGATAGCACAAACACAGTTGCCCTCTTCCACAAATTATGCAGTTGAGTTTCCCACATTTGGGGAAACTGCAAAGGCCAGCACATCCAGAGTGCAATTGGTAAGCCTCACCCTAGGAAAACCACCATTCTGATCATGGTATCTCCCTGCCAGATAAGTATCCCCTTAAACTTTTTACAAGCTACAGAGTGATCTGTCAGTCACATTTGGTAGTAAAAATGTTTTAACATAGCGATTACCTTTTCTGTTAAGCTATCTCTTTCCAAATCTTTGAGCCTGGGGAAAGAAAATAAGGGAAAAGGAAAAAACACTTGTTAAGCAACTTTACCTGAAGAATTAGTACCACAGTTTTAAAGAACTTTGGAAATAAATTTAACCTACATGAGTGGTAGGGAAAAAAACAAAAACACAGTGCCCCTACAACCCCATGTCTAGAATGCTTCTTTTTTTGAGATGAGGTCCTCTTTTTTAAAGTAGTTTCTTTTAATGATGGTGAGAGATGATACAGGAGTTCTATTAACACAGGGGCGGTAAAAATAAATGTGTAGCTGTAGTGCAAATAAATACAATAATACAAGAATAAACTATTTCCTGTACTCACAAATGTAAACATTTTTGCCCGCCAGTATATATAATTTTAAAAGGTGCTAGGAAAGGAAGCAGGTCAGAGTTGGGTTCCTCTGTAAATTAAGTGAGTTAGAGGTGGTCTTTCTCTAGTTGGATCTGAGAAGAGCCAATAAGGAGGTACACCTTGTTGTGGTGTCAGAAAGAGAACCAGAGCCACAGGATGCTGTGGGGAATAGAAAGCTAACATTCCTAAAAGCTGAGGTGGAGGGATGGCAGCCTTCTAATGAGGACTGTATGAAATAGAGAAATTAAGGCAGCAGGGGTGCCCACACAAAGGGGGAGATGCATGAAGTTAGAAGAGTTGGCTGGCACCTGGCCCAAAAGCTCACCCTTTGGAATGTTTGTACCTAAACATTCAGAAGTGCAGAACTGTCATTGAGTCTGGCTGGAAAATCATGGTCTTATTGGATTACTGAAGAGGTATCTTGCTTCTTTGGGGGGAAGGGAGAAAAAGAAAAAGGAACAAGAATAGACATCCAGGAAAGATGGAGAGGCTGCTCCTAGTCTAAGTGCTGATTGTGGGCATGGGGCAACAAAAGGTCTAACCATTAGGGCGAGCAACAGTCAGTGGAGTGGCAGCACACTGGGCAGGGAATAGGCCTCAACTGTTTCTGGATCTTCCAGCTCAGCATCCATAGACTAGGTACTCAGTTATCACTAGCCGAAAGGGCAGGAACAGAGCTTTTCCTGAGGGCAAGTGTTATCAGCACAGCCAGGAATTTGAGCAATAGGCTTGGTTGGACCAATATCTTATAGTAGCTATTCCAAGTGAATGTAGAACTTGCTTCTAGTTTTGACTGTCACTCACATCTGTGAGTATTATATGCTACGTCCTATTCCAGGCAACGAGCTGGGTGATTGGACACAGGCATTGCCAGGTAGGGACCTCCTGACTTGGGTGGTCAGAAAAGGCCTTTCTGTAGCAAAAACTCTCAGCAGACTGCAGCTACAGTGGTAGTACAGATGACCCTTAAACAACACAAGTTTGAACTGTACAGGTCCACTTATATTTTTCTTATGATTTTAATAATTTTCTTTCCTCTAGCTTCCTTTACTATAGGAATATAGTATCTATATATATAAAAGCCTAAGTGATCATTATGGACCACCAGCCAATAGCTATGACGCACACTGACCACCAGGGGACAGACGCTCATCACAGGAGCTGCTTCTTGGTGTCAGTGGGCTCCTATAGCCAACCTTCTGTAGCCAGCCAACCTCCTGTGGTCCCTTCCCCCTGGCTGGCAGGCCCCTGTAAGCCCCAATCACCAGCCTGGCTGAAGGACTCTACCCCTGCACGAATTTGTGCACCGGGTCTCTAGTTAATAGATAACATACAACATATGTGTTATTCAACTGTTTATATTATCCATAGGCTTCCGGTTAACAGTAAGCTATTAGCCCTAGCTAGTTTGGCACAGTGGACAGAGTGTTGGCCTGCGGACTGAAGAGTCCCAGTTTCGATTCCAGTCAAGGGCACATGCCAAGGTTGCGGGCTCCATCCTCAGTAGGAGGTGTGCAGGAGGCAACCAATCAATGATTCTCTCTCATCACTGATGTTGCTATCTCTCCCTTCTTCTCTGAAATCAATATAATATATATATATGTATACATATATATGTATTATATATATGTTATACTGTTGTATATATATGTTATACTGTTGTATAT
>JAAGEH010000343.1:5675165-5735632 GCA_011751065.1 Lasiurus cinereus | reverse complement strand
CTGTTGTATATATATGTTATACTGTTGTATATATATGTTATACTGTTATATATACATGTTATGCTGTTACATAAAATATATATATTATATATATATTATATAAAACAATATAACACAGACAGTAGGCTATTAAGTTTGTGGGAGTCAAAAGTTAAACTCGAACCCTGGACAGTACTCTCAGTGGTCAGTGTCAGTCCATGCACCAAAGGGCTGTGGGTTTAATTCCCAATCAAGAGCACCTACCTGGGTTGCAGATTCGACCCCCCACCTGGGTATAGAGGACAACTAACCAACGTATCTTACACACTTATGTGTATGTCTCTCCTCTCCCTCTCTCTTCCACTCTAAAAATCAGTGGAAAAATATCAGGCCCAACTGGTATGGCTCAGTGTTTGAGCATCAACCTATGAAACATGAGGTCACAGTTTGATTCCAGGTCAGGGCACATGCCCAGGTTTGGGGGCTCAATCTCCAGGTAGGGCATGCTGAAGGCAGAAACATCAATGATGAGAATCATTGATTGGCTATCTCTTTCACCCTTTCCCTTCTCCTTTGAAATCATTAAAATATATATGTATTTTTAAAAATACAGTATCAGAGAAAGATAGTGGGTAGAGATGAAAGAGGATATGGGGGGATAAATGGTGATGGAAGTAAAAGAAAATGAATATAGTATCAGAAATTTAGACCTCTTTGGTGGGGAAAAAGGCGAGTAACCAGGCTACGAGTTTTAGAAATGATGTTTCAGTGAACAGCAGCTACCCAGATGGCTATTCAGCAGCTAGAAATTAAAACTGGCTCTCCCGTGAGGCATCAGAACGAGAGGTATCTATTTCCAGCAGGCACCCCAATTGCTGAAAGTAGAAGTCCTACACCAGAAGAGATAAGGGGCCAAGAATGAAAAAAAGGGATGAGGAAGTGGGGTAATTAAGGAATAAAGAGGCTCCCTGGTAGTAGATAGCAACACAAAAACCAAGGATACAAAGAATTAAGAAGCAATACACTGAGTTGAAAGAAGACAGAATGCCACCTCAACCCTAAAGAAAAGGATGCCTAAGCCAGAGAAGGAGCGGACAGCTGGCACAAAAGCTAAGGCAGCAGGTGAAAGAGCAAGTCTAGACCATTCTCCAAAAGCCAGGAAAAAAAGGAAATTTGGAACAAGCTGGCATTTATCTCATGTCTATACAATGCTACTACCTACCTCAGTATAAGATGAGCATATTAGTGCTTTAAATTATGTTCCTCTAATGGAAATAAGTTATACAGCTAACCACGTGATAAGCACTGTAGGTTTCTGTGCAGGTGCTGTTCTACCATGTTTACACCTATCAGCTCAAGTCAGTCTTCATAATGCCTTGGTAGAAGAGGCACCTCCATCCCATTTTACAGATAAAGCACCAAGAGGTTAGCCACACAGCTGCAAGTGGCTGGGTGGGATTTGAACCCCCGAGGTCTGGACCTCTAGAATCCCACTGCAGGGAGAACTAGGAGAGGTTACGTCAGTTTTTCCCTATCCAATACCTACTCACCAGGAACCATCAAACTGGTTCAGAACTTTTAAGACCTGGCTTAATCTAATCTCAGAATGACTAGCAGATAAGAAAGCTGTCATAATTACAAAGGCTAACGGGAGTTGTGCCAAGGTTGCTAGACTCATGTGTAAACCCAGGCTTTATTAAAGGGGAAAGTTTGACATGCAAGCATTTGAGAGTTTACTGTACACCAAACTGCAGAAAGAATAAGGAAAACATGCTCTGATAACAAATCAACTCGAGTAGCAAGGCAGCATGCGAGGTGCACTGACGCTTCTCCAAAGTGGGGGAAGGTGGTTCTTTATGAATATAATCTTAAGAATAAAGGGTCGAAGCCCGGCCTCACATTGGTCCCTCTGCATGGTATCAAGCCCCGAGAACCTAAAAGGCAGCCGGCGTGACTTGTGAGAACACAAGATGACTGAGGCAAGAGGACAGGAATTCTGGACTTCAGTGTACCAGCCAGCGAGGGTGAGGGGAGCAGAGAGGAAAGGGGCAGGAAAACCACTGGATCCAACTTATTTGTAAGAGGATGGGTTTCCACTTACAGAAAATAGACCCAAGTGGCAACAGGAAGACAAGTGGAAGGCTATCCCTTTTCTATACAAATGATAGCAGCCTGGGCCGAGTAAGAAAAATCAAATGGAAAAATGTGGCTTGTTCTGAAAAGCATGCTTTTTAGAAGACTTAAAAAATACATTAAAATAAAAAAATATTATCTTATTGACTTCAGAGAGGAAGGGAGAAGGAGAATAATGAGAGAGAATCACTGATCAGCTGCCTCCTGCACACCCCCACACTGGGAATCAAGCCCACAACCCAGGCATGTACCCTTGACTGGAACTGAACGCAGGACCCTGCAGGCCACAGACTGACACTATCCAATGAGCCTCACAGGCTAGGGCAGCTAAGTAGTACTTCAATAAAGAAGTTAAAGACCAGTCATTGAAAATACTTTGTCGTTTCTTTACATATGTAATGGCACTAACTATATGCACATTTTAAAAGCAGCTGCCACAGAAACACAAGTTAGCAAAAATGACAGAAATGCAAAAACAAGGACGGGTTCTAAACTCTGCTCCTACAGTATTCTAACGTACTTAGGTTCCCGTCGTATAACAGGTCACTCACCTCCAGTTTTCGTAAATCAAGAGGCGTCCTACCTGCGTTTACAAGTCTAAGTTTAAGGGAGCGTTTAACGCCACGGCTGTGTGTTTTGCACACCAGCATTCGGAAGGTAAGGGAGGCTGTAGAGAGGGTCTCAGAAGTGGACAGTTTCAACGTCTCCCACGCGGTCTAAAGCAGAAACCTGAAGAAGCTCCATGCCTATCGTAGGCAGTTCTAGTTCTAAGTTAGTGTGGAACCTGGAGTAAATGGCGGGTTTTAACACTCACCCCAACACTCAAGTTCAGTCGAGCAAGGCGGGGGCCTGGCCCAATGAAAACCCTGAGCGGGCGAGGTCCGCCGCCACACACAATGCTGACACGTGGGCCTTCAGGGGGCAGGCATATTCTCCTTAACCCCAATGCCACTTTATAACGCAGATTAGTAACCCGGCGTGGCTATGACCACTGCCCGAAGTCCGCCCAGGAGAGGCAGGGTTCTCACCATCAGCATAGAGGGGGCCAGGCCCCCTCATCTCCGGACTGGGTCTAACATCCTGAGGCCAGGGACGTTCATAATTCCATTTCCAATCACTTAAGTCACGTTATGTCTCGGAGGGACAGGACGGGAGGAAAGAGAGAGGCAGACTCTTCAAAAACACTCCTCCCTCCGTGCTTAAGAAAGCATTTGGATGTGGAAGGAAGGAGGGCGTACGTAGTAACTTTCAACAAATTTTTTTTTTTTTTAGAAATAAAAGTGTTTTGACGATTTTATTTTAAAATCCTCACCCGAGGATAAAACTGGTTTTCACAGCGAGGAAGAGAAACATCGATGGGTTGCCTCCTGTCTGCGCTCGGATGGGAGCTCGAACCCACAACCTAGGTAGGTGTCCTATCGGGGAATCGAACCCATAATAACCTCATCGAGCCTTGGACGGAGTTCCCACCAAGTGAACCACCAAGAGGAGGAGAATTACTAGAAAAGCCGACTCAGGCTTCATGCTGCCGGAAGCCTGGCCCTCACCGCACGGGAAGTTCTTTCCAGAATACGGACTTGCCCGCAGCTGGAGATGGCGGGAGCCTCCCAGAAAAAGACGGCACTCGCAAACCTGAGCCCCAACCGGCAACGTCCGTCTCTGGTGGTCGCCATCGGGATGTGGGTGCGGACCGCCAAGAGGGTTCCCTGAAACACCCCGAAGCCAGGCCGGCCAGGCCCCTCGACCCCCTACGGTGTGCACCGGAAGTGGAGGCCAGAGTGCCGGCCGAATGGTGGTTCGGCCGTGGGCTGCCCACTTCCTGTACGAGCAAGCTGGAGACAAGCCGGCGGCTGTTCTGGGAAGGGAATCCCTGAAGCAAACTCGAGAGTTTGCTCTACTCCGAGGTCAGAGGAGACCGCAAGTTCCTGGTCACGAGGAACTGTGACGGGCCTTGGCCCATTTTGGCGCCAAACTGCCCGAGACGCGCGCCAAACTGCCCGAGCTGCGCGCGACCGGAAGTCCCACCCTACGCGCGCCAACTGCCGCCAAGCAACCCCACGCATGCGTGCCCGTCTGTCAGCAGCAGCCAAGGGCTACCCGGAGGGGAAGCAACCCCAGTACCCCCGGCGACATGCCACCCGCACGGAGCTCGCGGTCCCCTGCAGCACCTACCGCCTGCGGACATCGTCCGGCAGTGAGATGGCCCGGGAGGCCAGCGCGGGCACCCGAGCCGGAGCGGTTCGGGCAGGCATCTTGGAAGCTGCAACAGAGGTGTCGGCAGCACAGGCAGCTCTGGCTTTTCGCGCGGAAACCGACAGGGAGGGGCTGGCGAAGGTGGCGCGTACCACCCCGGCCCGGGCATAGGGGAAGGCGGGACGTACCAAGCTGAGAGAGCTTGTAACAGTTGCGGACACACACAGTAGAGCCTGCTGTGTCCAGAGGATGCGCATGCGCGAGACGGTTTGCACCCCCGCGTGGAGCAGTGGATTTGTCCAAGATCCAGCGTTTGCTCCAAGCTTTTTGCCAGAGACAGTCATTCATTCATTCTTTCCAGTATGCTGGGAATAAGAAAGGGTGGATCCCCACGGGATTCAAGCATGTAGGCCTTGGATTCGAGTTCTCCGTTCCAATCCCATCTCCACATGTTTGCCTGCTATAAGGACCTTGGGCAGGTCATTTGGATCCAGCCTTAGTTTTCTCATCTATAAAAAGGAGCTAGGCCCTAGCGGTTTGCTCAGTGGATAGAGTGTGGGCCTGCGGACTGAAGGGTTCTGGTCAGGGCACATGCTCAGGTTGTGGGCTCGTAGGGGGCGTGCAGGAGGCAGCCAGATCAATGATTTTCATCATTGACGTTTCTAATCATTCTCTCCCCCTTCTTCTGTGAAATCCGTAAAAAATGTATGTAATAAAAAAGAGCTAGCCCTGGCTGGTGTGGGTTAGAGCATCAACCACGCACGCCCCGAAAGGTGTGGCAAGGTCATACCTGGGTTGCAGGTTCGACCCTCGCTCCCATTAGGGCCCATGCCAGAGGCAATTGATTAGTCTCTCACTTTGAGGTTTCTGTCTCTTTCCTCCCTCCTTTCCACTCTAAAAAAAAAAAAATCAATGGAAATATTAAAGGGGGAGGTGGGAAGGGTAATAGCTTCTACTCCAAAAAATTATCAGGATGTATAACTAGCATCAATTTAGGGAGACCCAGGCCACTTGTACACCTGTATGTTTAAAAAAAAGCACCAGAACCTTGTTTGAGTGGCTCAGTTGGTTGACCATCCTCCAGTGCACTAGGAGGCTGTCAGTTTACTCTGGGTCGGCCCATACCTGGATTGCAGGTTTGAGTGCACAGAAGGCAACCCTTTGAAGTTTCTTTCTTTCCCTTCCTCTCTCTAAGAATGTCCTGGAGTGAGGGCTTAAATAAATGAATGGGTATTTTGTTTCGTTTTGTTTTAGAGCACCAGGACCTGGAGAAAGGATCGTTTTCAACAAATGCTGCAGGGTAAACTGGATATTCATATGCAAAAGAATGAAGTTAGACCCTTACGTAATGCCATATGTAAAAATTAACTCAAAATGGATTAAAGACCTAAATGTAAGGCCTAACCTATAGAACTCCTAGGAGAAAACCTGAGTGGGGAAGCTTCACAACAGTGGGATTGACAATGATTTCTTGTTATGATACCAGAAGCACAAACAATAAGAACTATAGTTGACAAATGGGACTACATCAAATTTAATTTATATACAGCAATGGAATCAACAAATGGCAACCTATGGAATAGGAGTAAATATTTGCAATCCATATTATGCCATAAGGAGTTAACATCCAGAGTATATGAAGAACTACAGACAACCCAATTTAAAAAATGGGAAAGGATTTACATACACATTTCAAATTCTTTTGAAATAAAAGATACACAAATGACCAATAAGCATATGAAAAGATGGTGAACACTAACCATCAGGGAACTGCCCATTAAAACCACAATGAAATATCATCTCATACCCATGAGGAAGGCCATTATCCAAATTGAATATGACAAAGATGTAGAGTTCGGAACCCATGTGCACTGTTAGCAGGGATGTAAAATGATGCAGCAGCTACAGAAAAGTGTGGAAGTTCCTCAAAAAATAAAAATAGAACTACCATATGATCCAGCAATCCCACTTCTGGGTATATATTCAGAAGAATTGAAAACAGGATCTTAAGAGATATTTGCATACCCAGTTGGATCATTGCATCATTATTCCCAGTAGCCAAAAGGTGGAAGCAACCCAAATGTCCATTGCTAGATGAGTGAATAAAGAAAATGTGGCACCCTAGCCAGTTTTGCTCAGTGGATAGAGCATCAGCCCAAGGACTGAAGGGTCCCGGATTTGATTCCAATCAAGGGCACATGCCCAGGTGGCGGGCTCAATCCCCAGTAGGGAGTGTGCAGGAGGCAGCTGATCAGTGATTACCTCTCATTGATGTTTCTATCTGTCCTCCCTTCCTCTGAAATCAATAAAAATATGTTTTAAAATAGAAAATAAAGAAAATGTGGCATAGCCCGGTTGGCATGGCTCAGTGGTTTAGCATCGACCTATGAACCAGGAGGTCATGCCTGGGCACATGTCAGGGCACATGCCTGCGTTTTAGGCTTAATCCCCGTTGGGAGGTGTGCAGGAGGCAGTGATCAGTGATTCTCACTGATGTTTCTATCTCCCTCTCCCTCTCTGAAATCAATAAAAATATTTTTTAAGTGTGACATACATAAACGGAATATTATTCAGCCTTCATATTGTTATTAATATTGTTAACATTATTATTCAGTGCAGCTGTAGAAGGGAGGAACTCTTGCCCTTTGTGACAGCATGGATGGACCTGGAGATTATTGTGCTCAGGCCAGTCAGAGAAGGACGGGTACCATGTAATTTCACTTATGTGGAATCTAATGAACAGGATAAACTGATGAACAGAATGGAACCAGAGGCATGGGTACTTGGAACAGACTGACAAATGTAGGGGGGAAAGGATGAGGGGGACTGGATGAAAGAAGGTGAAGGGATCAGCCAAAGAACATATATGCATAACCTATGGATACAGACAAGGGAGTGATGAAGGCCAGGAGAAGGGTGGCAGGGTGGGTGGAGGTAGGCAAAAGGGCAGGGGGGGTGGTAGGGGAAGGGATCGGGACATCTGCAATAGTGTCAATAAAACAATGAAAGAACTAATTCTTAGACAAATTGTCAAAAGTCAATACTTCTATCTCCATTGTAACAGTCAATTCAATCAATACAGGCTTTTAATAGGGTTTTAAACAAATGATTTGTGTAATTGTTTTTCTCTTAACCTATAAAGAACGCTCATTTCAAGATTATTACTTTTTTTAAAAAAAAGGAAATCCTGGCCTTTGAAACAACCTGATGAACCTTAAGGTCATTATGGTAAGTGAAATAAGCCAGTCTCAAAAGGCAAATATTATATGATTTCACTTATTGGAGATACTTAAGGTAGTCAAACTCCGGTAGAGAAAGAACTATGGTGATTACCAGAGGCTAGTGGGAGGGCAGAAAAGGGAAGTTGTTCAATAGAACGGAGTTGGGTTTACAAGATGAAAGTGCCAGAGATCTGTTGCACAACAGGAGTGTATGTAGTTAACAATGCTGTTCTGTATTATAGTACAGTATGTAAATACTGTAGACGGTAAATACTATTTTTTTACCACAATAAAAAAAAAAACACACACTAAAGAGGCCTATTTTACTTACTTTTGTTTTTAGGGCTGAGGTTTGTTGTTGGTTTTTTAAGTACTTTGCCATAACAGAAGCACCAGAACAGAGTTAAAAATAGTAATATAGTTTTACATATTTATATTACAAAATGTGTAAGTGAATGTGTTCATAAACACAAACATAAACCTAGTTTCCACAGCAACTGGTAGGGAGGGGTAGGCCTGGCCAGAAGTGGACCTTAGGCCCTCTGGCTGTTATGGGTTGCCCACACATGGCAAGATCCATGAAAATGGAAAATTAGAACTAAAGTTAATAACTATTAATTTAATATTTAACCAGCACTTGTGTATTGCACCAGGCTCTTTAGAGAAGTTATTTCATTCTTAAGCATTAAGAGAGATCAGGACCCCATTTCCCGTGGCCTAGGATAGTTATTACAACTGAGCCAGGCTCAGCTTACCCAAGATCATAAACTCAGGGACCGGTAAGCAGCAGGACAATGATCTCAGGTGTCTTTAGCTACAGAGCCTGCATGCAAAAGAGCCTGCTGTCGCCGAGACCGGTTTGGCTCAGTGGATGGAGCCTCGGCCTTTGATTCCGGTCGGGGCATGTACCTTGCTTGCAGGCACATCTCCACTGTGGGGCGTGCAGAAGGTGGCTGATCGATATCTCTCTCTCTCATTGATGTTTCTGACTTTCTATCTCTCTCCCTTCCTCTCTGTAAAAAAATCAATAAAATATATTTAAAAAAAAAAAAAAAAAGCCTGCTGTCGGGCCCTGGGATGCCAAAGGGGTAGCACTGGGGGAATTGGACCAAGGAGAGGGGCAGAAAGTGAGCGACAGAAGACAATCTGACCAGAGTAAGACTCAAGTCCCTTAGACCTGCCAGAAGCCTGCATCTGGGCCCCTGGCCCACTTTAGGAAAAGGGGTGCTCACAGGATCAGAAGGGAGGTGAGGAAAGGGGAGAGATAGACCAGCTGCCGGCCAGGGGCCCCAGCTCACAGGAGGGCACTGTATTTATTGGAGGCTCACCTCAGGTGGGTTACCTTTATAATCTTTTTGCCAGCAGATAATTGACCCATTTTACAGAAGGGTCAAAGGCTCGGGGACATAAAAACTTGCTCAAGAGCCCGAACAAGTTGGTGCCAAAGCTGGGCTTCCAGCCCAACTGGACCTGCTCTCAAGTTGCTCAGGGGCAAAAAGCCAGACATCATCTCTAACTCATCTCCTCCCCTCACATGCAAAGCAGGGGGAATCTTAGTTCTTCCTCTGAAGTTTAGCCCAGGTCTTTCTGCTTATGTCCTCTGCCACCACCTCAGCCCAGACCGCCATCGTCACTCACCCAGACTACAGTATTCTAGTAGCCTTCTCTCATAGTCCTTGAACTAAAACTTAGCCCTTGAACTAAAATCTAAGTATTTTACTCCATTTACAGGATCCTGCCCGAAGGCGTCTCTTTCCTCTCGCTCAGCTCCAACTTTGACCCACTTTTAGTCTCTCAAGCTCTTCTGTGCCTCAGGGCCTTGGCCTTTGCTGTCACTGCTGTCCAGGCCACTTTTTAAAAAAAATCTTCTGAGGATATATATATATATATGATTTGAGAGAGGCACACAGAGACATCAATATGAGAGAGAAATATCGATCCACTGCCTCCCCTACGGGTCCTGAGCAGGGATCAAATCTGCAACCTGGTTATGTGCCCTGACTGGGAATTGAACTTGTCAACTTTTGGTGTATTTCTGGATGATGCTCCAACTCATGGAGCCACACTGGCCAGGGCCCCCAGGCTACTCTTCTGGGAGAGTTACACAACTCAGTGTGCTGCTACCCAAAGGCTTTTCCCTGACCACTTTGAAGCAACCCCTCACCACCACCAGTCAATCTTATCCCGTTACCCAGTTCCTTCATAGCATTTACTGTCAGAGATTCTCTTTACATCTATTATAGTCTGTCTGCTCCATTAGAGCAGGGATCAGCAAGTTTTTCTATAAAGGATCAGGTAGTAAATATTTCAGGTTTTGTGGGTCCTATCTCTGTTGCAGCCACTCACTCCTGCCATTATAGCACGAAAACAGCCATAGACAATACATAAGTGAGTAGGCATGGCTGTCCCAATAAGAGTCCAGCATCCTTCCTGGGCTGTATTTATCAAAACAGATGGTGGGCCAATTCCTGCAAAGGTTATGAGCTCCAGATGGCAAGTACTGGTCTGCCTCCTTCACAGCTGATGCTCCAAGGGACTCATCCACAGGAATCTAAATATCGGTTGAATATATAGGACATGGGAGGTGCCTGATGCAAATGTTGATAGGTATCAAGCTATTTTCTCACCCAGAACAATGTAATTTCTAATTTACAAACAGGGAAACTGAGGCCCAAATCAGCTCAGGTTTGTCTCTAATCCATGAGTCACCTGCTTTATTCCAGAGTTTTTAGCTAAAAAAAGTATCAGCTAAATCAATGGAGAAAGGATACTCATGGCTTCAGGAACCTCCACAGTGACTGGTTGGGCTCCCAGAGACTCCCTCTCCCACTTAGAAACTGGCTCCACCCTTAAGCAAGACTGGAACTTCCAGAAGAAACCAGATTCAGCTCTTGTGGGCATTCACTCCACCTCCACCTCTTGGTAGTGTTCACTAACCCCTCAGGAGAAAAGACTTGTCAGGGCCAAGCTCCCTGCTTCCAGCCTCCAGTGATAAGGAAGAAGAGGCCAGCATCTGCCCAATGGGCCAGGGCTGGTGAAGGGGTGATCACAATCTTGAGCCAAGGTCAGCCAGAAGGTCAGCACTGAGTCATGCCCACATGCTGGGGAATTAGTCACAGCCACCAAGGTCTCTTGCCTGGAGCAAAGCCCAGCAGCCTCAACCATCGCTGCCAAGCCAGGTGGTTCTCACACACACCCCACTCCCGCCCCCTCACCCAACAGTCCCGAGTCAGTTAGATGAGCTTCCCTGGCCCAGGCCACCTTTACCTCTCTCCTGTTCACTGGCCCAGCTCTCCCCCACTTATTTTCCACATGGCAGTGAGAGGGATCTTTTCAGAATCCTAATCTGACCCTGCCATCTCCTCCCTAGCCCATCCCACACATCTAGATGGCTTCTCAGGGCACTTAGGGTAACCCCAATCCCTACTAACCTAGCCTTGCCACTTCTTGGCTCACTCCAACTGAGCTACATCCAGCCCCTTCTTGCCTAAGACCTGTGGTAGCCACCCTCTAATGAGGCCCAAAACATCTCTTGTCTCTCAAAAATTAATGCCCTTGTGGAGTTATCTCCCACAGACTCAAGACTGGTCTGTGTGGCCAAGAGAATTGGTAGAAGGTATGTGACTTCTAGGACTAGGCCATAGAAGCCATCACAACACAAGCTTGTTCTCATGGAGAAAGCCAGACACCATGTTGTAAGGATGCTCAAACAGGGAGGTCCATAGAAGAGGAACCAAATTTCTCAGCCTGGTGAGTGAGCCACTTTAGAAGTGCTCCTCCAGCCTCAATCAAGCCTTCAGATGACTGTAGCCCCTACTAATATCTGTCTGTACCCTCATGAGAGGCCACAAGCTGGAGTACTCAGTTTTGCTCGTCTGCACTGCTATTCTCTTAGCCTGGAAAGTCCTGCTGTTCTATGTGTCCACTTCTCCTACTCGGAGAATTTCTAATCATTCTTCCTATTTGGTCTTAACCATCACCTCCTTCAAGGAGCTTTTTCTTTCCTCCTCTAGCCTTATCAGGTGCCTGCTAGAATAGTGGTCAGCAAACTCAGTCAACAGAGCCAAATATCAACAGTACAACGATTGAAATTTCTTTTGAGAGCCGAGTATTTTTAACTTAAACTTCTTCTAATGTCACTTCAAAATAGACTCGCCTAGGCCGTGGTATTTTGTGGAAGAGCCACACTCAAGGGGACAAAGAGCTGCATGTGGCTCGCAAGCCGCAGTTTATGACGACCACGGTGCTAGGCTCTTAGAACTACAGCTGTTTCTTTCAGAGCCTTTACCTCAGCTGGCAGTCACATATTTTGGGGTGATCATTTATATCACTCATACCCCCACCTATGTCCAACAAAGTGCCCAGGATATAGTTGGCATGTAATAAAGACTTAGAGAGATTCAAGAATTAGGGTATGATGCCTGTTCCCCCACATTAAATGCTCAGTCTGAAAATATCCATCAAAAAGCAAATGCAACCCCCTTTGATTCACTTATTCTACTTACAAGAATTTCTCCTGAGAGCCATTCATCCACATGTGCAAAATGAGAAGCAGATATAACTCTTCACTAAGCCTTGACTGTAGTAAAGAGGGAAAAACCTGGTTTTCCATCAGCGATGATTAGCTAAAGAAATGGTGTTCCATTCATACAGTGACAGACCCCAAACAACAAAAATCAAAAGGATATTTTCTCAAATATCATAGAGTTTCCTAGCTGTAAGTGGAAATAAGATACAGATGTAGAGCAGAATTCATTATGTGCTATGTTTATTTAAAAAGGTGGGAAGGGTAGGAGTAATTATGTATATTTACTTGTCTCTGCATAAGACCTTGGAAAAGAAACAGATAACTTCCTAGAGATAAAGAATGTTAACTAGGAGGATGGAAGCTGTGGCAGGAAGAGGAATTCTTCTGAATATCTTTTTTGCCCTTTTGAATACTGGAGCATGTGGCAATGTTATTTATATGACAAAAGCCATTGGTAGAGCAGTGGGAAAAGGATGCTCTTTTCACTAAATGGTGCTGGATCTGTTGGATGGCCTTATGGAAGAAAGTGTTATTTTGATCCCGAGCTCAAACCATAGTTCAGTTCCAAACATCCTGCAGGTCTAAATGGGAAAGCAAAGTCAAGAAAGCTGTCGAGTCCTGGCCAGGCGGCTCCATTGGTTAGGGCATCCTCCCAATGCACTTAGGTTTCGGTACGGGACCAGGGCACATACAAGAAGCAACCATGATCCATAAGTAAGGGAACAACAAATTGATGTTTCCCTTTCTTCCTCCCTCTCTAAGTAAAAATAAAGTATCAGCCTGGCCAGTGACACTCACTGGTTGAGTGTTGACCTATGAACCAGGAGGTCATGGTTGGATTCCCAGTCAGGGCACATGCCCAGTTTGCGGGCTCAACCCCCAAAGGGTGCGTGCAGGAGGCAGCCGATCAGTGATTCTCATCATTGATGTTTCTCTCGCTCTCCCTTCCCCTTCCTCTCTGAAATCAATTAAAAAAAAGTATGTATATATATATATTTAAAGTCAATAAATTAAAAAAAATTAAAGTTTTTAAAATAAGGCATCTATATTCTTCATATTTGTGACTTTGGAATAGGCAGGTATTTCTTTAACAGGCCACAAAGCATCAAGGAAAACATTTAGACTATATTCAAATGAATTTGTTCTTAAAAGATACCCACTGAAGACAAGTCATACATATATGCCAACCAAGCACTCGTGTCTACAATACACATAGGATTCATCCAAATTAGTGAAAAGACAGACAATTCCTTTTTTACTAAGTAGACAAAAATGCTGAACAACCATTTTACAAAAGAGGATATCCAAATGGCAAAGACTCATAAGGAAAGCTGTTCAACTTCATTAGTCATCAGGAAAATGCAAAATGAAGCCTCAATGCAATATCAGCTCCTAACCACACAGGATGGCTCTAATGGAAAAAGAAAACTGGCAGTTGTTACCAACACCAGGACACTCCTGTGTTGCTGGGGGAGTTGAAGACGGTACAGTCACTTTGGAAAACAAGTTGGCTTATTTACTAAAGCTAAATATATGCCTGCCCTATGACCCAGCAACTGCACTCTTGGAATGTGTGCTCACATCCACCAAATGATGTACAAAAATGTTCATAGCAGCTTTCTTCACCATAGCCAATAACTGAAGGCCATGTAAATGTCTAACACCAATAGAAACAATGACAGCTACTTATTCATACAGTGGAATACGATACACTGGGGTCACAAACTTTTTCCGTAAAGGATCAGAGAGTAAATATTTTAGAATTTGTGGGCCATACTGTCTGTCACAAGAGCTCAACTGTGCCATTGTAGTGTGAAAGCTGCCACAGATGACTTTGTAAATGAGTGGGCATGGCTGTGTTCAATTTTATTTACTGACACTGAAATTTGAATGTTATTTTCACATGTCATAAGACGTTTTCTTCTGACTTTTTTCTAATTAAAAGTGGGGAAAAACATTCTTACCTTATAGTCCACACAAAAACAGGCTATGGAGTGAATATGGCCTAGTTAGCAGAACACTAGTAGTTAGTATCAAGAATGAGTACTCGACAACTCCGTGCAAAACTATAGAAAAATTTCAACAAACAGACAAACATTAGTTTGTGTGCAAGAAACCAGACATAAACCTGACTTTGTTTATTTAAGTCACCAGGGTACTTATCCTCGCTTCTCTTGTGTACTTCAAATTTGAGCTTTCCTCTCTTCCTTCCAGGACCTTTAACCAACCTTTCCTCCCTCAGTGCAGCCAGCATCAGCCTGCCGGCGTCCTCACTGGCCATTGCATCCACCGGGCCCTAGAGAAAAACCGGGCTGAGACCGACGTGAGTCACCCACCTTCTGGCATAAGAAGTAAAATCACAACAGCGTCTGGTCCTGAACTGACAAGAAAATGGCCCACGCCACACTGAGCAGGAATGCGAAGTGGGCCTGCTCTGGCCCTTATATCAGAGACACTGCACGTGAAGCTCCTCCTACCTGGGGAAATAACCACTAATTAACCACCACCGCCTCTCCAAAGGCAATCACCAAGTTATTAAAACTACCTGGCAAAGAGATGCGGCCAGAGTCTCCAATCGGCGCATTAGGGATGTCTCTAGAAGTTTCCTTCCTCGATCAGCTGCGGCCTAGCAGTCCTGATTCAGCTGACCTGGTGAAAGGAGCCAGAGGGGCATGTGCTGTTCTCAAGCTGAGCACTGCTGACATTTGAATAGTCCTTTGTCCTGGGAGACTGTCCTGTGCATTTCAGGGCAATCAGTAACATGTCTGACTTCTATCCACCAGATGCCTGGAGCACTGCCACCCCAGGTGGGAAAACCAAGTGTCTCCCTAATTGCCAAATGTCCCCTGGAGACATTTGGAATCATCCTGGATGAGAATGAGGGATTTAGCCACAAGGAAATGAGGAAGCAATAACCTTGTCCTATATTTCCTCTAGGCAGTGTCTTCACAGCCCTTTATCAGCCCTCAGACCAGCATTTGTACGTCCTGCATGATTCACATCAGAAGTGGCTACAGAGTCAAAATGCAGAGTCCTGGCTCTGGCTGGGTAACTCAGTTGGTTAGAGTGGTGACCAATACACCAGAGCTGTGGTTTGATTTGGGGAGAAAGTACATTTGCCTTGTCGACAAATGAGAAAACTGGCCAGGAGGTGAGGATGAGAAGATAGATTAGAAACCCTTTGAAGACTGCTCATGCAACGATGGGTCCAGGCAACAGTTGTTCATGGGTGATCCGACCATGAGGGAATGGTTGGAGGGGGAATTGACAAAGGTGGGGTCGGACTGATGGCCTCTGAACCCCCTGATCAGTCTTAGTCACCAGTAAAAGGGAGAGAGACATTGAAATATCATACCCTCCTGTTGGAAGTTTCCAGCACCACCTGTAAAGAATTGAAGCCAAAAATATCCATCTCAAATCTGACTGAGGAAGAGGAACATGACATAAGGGGATGCCATCAGCTGCTGATAAATTATGAAACTCGCCAGGGCAAACAACCTGTTTCTTCAACAAATGAATTACTCAACTTCAGTTAAACAAATTAAATATGTGTATAGCCTATTGTTTAACAAGGAAAGGCTGTTAAACAACATTTAAGAAATCCACTAACTAAATGTATGTGAGGACCTTATTTGAATTCTAATTCAAATAAATAAAATGTTAAAAGAAGAAAACAGTGGTTAGATTATCATGATTTTAGAAGGTTTACCTGAAAAGGGTAAGATTGGAAAGAGAATTTGAAGGAATGTAAATTTCAATAAACAAATTGAAGAAGAGAAAATGTCTGAAAATGTATGTTAAATATACTAGCTTATGAATAAATTAATTTGGGGAAGCAAAATAGATTGTATTGAAAAATAATAAAAGATACATCTATAAAAAAAGGGAAATTTTAACATTGACTGATACTTTAAAAAATATATAGGTTTATTAACTTCAGAGAGGAAGGGAGAAGGAGAGCTAGAAACATCAATAATGAGAGAGAATTATTTATCAGCTGCCTAATGCATGCCACCCACTGGGGATTGAGTCTGAAACCCAAGCATAATCCCTTGACCAAAATCGAACCTAGGGCTCCTCAGTCCACAGGCCTACGCTCTATCCACTGAACCAAACCTGCTAGGGCTGACTGATACTTTTTTTTTTACTGATACTTTTAATAAATATAATCATGGTTTTGTGTTTAAGTTGAAAAAAGTATTATTTTCTTTTGAAGAAAAAAATTGGCATATCTACAAATAAAATGATGTGATGCCTTCCTATTTTCCTAAAGATATCCAGTGAGTAATAATTGATTCAGACAAGAATGGATGCTAAAGGAGTAAAAGTTTGATGAGTAACAGGCTGTTTACAGAGTCTCCAAGTACCACCCTACAAGACAGTTAATAATTACAAAGGGGGTAATAGTAACTTTAAAGTGGAGAAACTTGGCAGATACCACCAAGTGATAAAAGTTAGCATGGCTGGTAATGAGGCTAATTAAGAAAAACACATTACTTCTGTGATATTTTTGCCAAAAAAATGCATAGCCTGAATGTAATCATGAGGAAATACCAGACAAATCCAAGTTGAAGGGCATTCTATCAAGTAACAGGCCTCTATTTTTCTAAAATGTCAAGGTTGAAAAAGACAAAGGTTCAGAAACTATCCTTTATTCATTTATTCTGATTTTTAAAAATTGACTTTTAGAGAGAGAAAGAACATCGATGGTCCACCTTCCATACCGCCCCTCCTCCCCCCACTGAGGATCAAGCCCACACCCGGGCATGTGCTCCATCCGACCTGCAACCTTTCAGTGCTCGGACAACGCCCAACCGATGGAAGAGACTGAAAAGATAAATGAATTCAACAAGTGGCCTGTGATTTTCTTCTGCAATAAAGGTCAGTAATGGGACAATTGGTGAAATCTGATAAAGGTTTGTAGATTTCCTGATTTTGGTAATTTTTTTGAGGTTAGGAGAATGCCTTGTTCTTAGGAAATGAAATATTTAGATGGATAGATGGATGATAGATGATAAATAGATGAGCAGATAGATTTAGGTAGATGGATGGATGGATGGGTGGACAGACAGACAGATGGAAGCCTAGATGCTAAAGGAGTAGGCATCTGTCCTTCTTACCCAGACCAATTTTCTCTGAAACTCTTTTATGAGAAATCCACTTTTTTCCCCCGAAAGCCTGAGAGTCCATTTATTTGATGAACGTGGATGAAGTTTCCAGCCAGGGGTAAGGCATGCATTTCTCTTTCTTAAATTACTAATATTTCGTTTTTTATTTGCAGCTGAGCCCAATCTTTCTTTAAATTATTGTATTTTTAAAATGATTTAGTGAGGGAGAGGGAGAGATAGAAATATAAATGATGAGAGAGAATCATTGATTGGCTGCCTCTTGCATGCCCCACACTAGAGATCGAACCTGCAACCCGGGCATGTGCCCTGACCAGGAATCGAACTGTGACTTTCTGGTTCATAGGTCAAGCCTCAACTAGTGAGCCATGCTGGCCAGGCACTGAGCTTAATCTTGCTATCATTATTAAAAGAAATATTCCAAAATTATGATATGACTTGTGGAGACTACCATGTCATTCATAACAATGACATGGTGAGACTCAAGAATTTTTGTTGAATTTGGTGGTATAATGCCAAGAGAGTTCAGCTGCCCAGAGGCTGCAGAAACCAGAGGTGCACACTGTAGAACTGCTGATGGCAATCATGGCTATTTACATTTAAATTAAAGTTAAAATCTAGTCCCTGCATCACACTAGCCAAATTTCAAGGGCTAAATAGCTCACAAGCGGGCAGGGCTAATATGGCATAGTTCCATCAATGCAAGATATTTTATTGAGATTATGGAGTCTTGAACCTTCTTAGACTATGGTCCCAAGATGATGCCTAAAGGTGTTTGGTGAAAAACAGGCATTGCTGGGGTCACTTCAGACCTATTCAAATCAGAATCTCTCACTGCAACGCCTAAGAATTTGCATGTTAACAGGTTCTTCCAGATGCTTCTGATGCTTCCTAATATCCAACAGGCACTGGGAGGGAGGGAAGGGGTGAAATTCACTTTGCCTCCCTCTAGGTTGGTCCCTCCCATTCAAGGCTCCAAGATTTGAGAGATCAGTAACGTGGGTCTTCAGGACACCGAGGAGGATCAGATGTGATTGCCATTTTCAATCAAGGACTGCCTGGGTTCAAATCCCGACACTTCCACTCATATGTTTCATGACCTTGGGCAGTTTACTTGCTCTCTCTGTGCCTCAGTTTCCTTAACTTGTTAGAGTGCTGATGAGAGTACCACTTACTGAAATGACCATCATTTGCTTTTGCTTTCATTTCTTTCACAACATTTATTGAGAACCTACTGTGTGCTAGTCACTGTTCTGGGACCAAACAGTGAAGACAGACACCAATCCCTGCTGTCATAGAACTAGCATTCTAAAGGGGAGATAAAAAATAAACAGGATGAAGCAAAATGTGTTCCATGTTAAAAAAAGTAGCAAGAGAGGCAAAGAAACTAGCCCTAGCTGGTTTGGCTTGCAGACTGAAGGGTTCCGGCTTCGATTCTGGTCAAGGGCACATGCCAGGGTTGCAGGCTTGATCCCCAGTAGGCGGTGTGCAGGAGACAGCCAATCAATGATTCTCTCTCATCATTAATGTTTCTATCTCTCTCTCCCTCTCCCTTCCACTCTGAAATCAATAAAAATGTATTAAAAAAAACAACTCATGTATGGCGAGGCTAGAGGCCTCACCCAGGGTATATTTGAATATAGATTTGAAGGAGAGAAGAATCACAAGGATGTCTGGGGGATAATCATTTCAGACAGAGGGAACAGCAGGTGCAAAGGGCCTGTGGTGGAGAGCTAAGTGTTGCTTAACATGCTAGACACAATGGTGAAGAAGACAGATGCAATCCTTACTTCAAGGTTCTATTTTAATGAGGGAAAACAGGTAAATTGTTACATAAAATACTGCCAGGTGATGGGCTAGATGGGGAAGGGAGGTGGTCAGGGCAGGCTCTATAAGGAGGTGGCATTTGAGCAAAGGCCTAAAGGAGGAGACAGTGGAAGCATGTAAGTATTTGGGGGAAATTTATTGATTTCTTGCTTGGCCTATGCCTTTTCCCTCAAATCAACTAGGCCTCAGATTTGCAGAGGTTGTCTCTGCACTACTGGCGGGAGGGGAATTCCAATGGGGGTGCAGGCCTCACTCCTCTCACTGACCGCCCTAGTGTTTGTGCTGGCGTTGCTGGGCGAGGCTTCAGCTTGGGCTCTGTGTTCCCAAAGTGCAGCTCTTCAAAGGAGCCACTGAGCCCTGTGCCTCTGGGCAAAGGAGTGAGGTGTCTTCCTGGAGCTGAGCTAGGCACCCACCCTCCAGCTGTGTTCCATCTGGGCTTCTCCTGGTCCTATGCATCGCAAAGAGGGGGTTGAGGATCCTTTCTCTGGCCCAGTATTAAGCTGGCAGGATCTCAAGTCAGCCCACCTGAGTTCAAATCCAGACAGGTGCTGCTCCAGCGGGCTGTGAGGCCCTGAGCAAATCACGTCACTTCTCTCCCCCACAGCTCATAAAAGGAGTCCTGCTCTGGAGAGCTTAGCCAGCCATTTCTCTGGGGAATACGCTCTCTGGAGGACCCTGGGCCACTGGGCCCCAACATAATGCCCCACGGAGAGATACGTACTTGGGTTGGAGAAAGGGGTCCCCGCCAGCCACCAGACCCTTCTTTGAAGGAAAAGAGGAAGGCCCTGGACAACTGTCCTGGGGAAATGCCAGCGTTGACCCTGTTTTCTCAGCAGCCACTGCAGCCCGGTCTGGGACACAAAATGGGAAGACTGGCAAGGGTGGGGGGTTGCCTGGGCAGCAGCCACCCTCCCCCATCCCATCCACCCCCAGCCACAGAGCGATAATGGGGGAACTACCACCGTAAACCTGAAAAGACAAGCAGGCATCAGAAAGAGAAACTGAACCGTTTATTGGCCTGGGCCTGGTCTCAGACATGGGGCATGGGGGCATCTGGGGAGCTGAATAAGGGGAGGCAAGCCCCCATCTGGCTCCTTGCCCCCCAAAAGACGCCCCCAACCTTTGCATTCACAAGAAATCATTTTGAGGCATGAGGTTTCCTTCCCCAGGTGAGCTGCAGCCCAGCTCTCAAGTGGGGGAATGAGCCAGCGATTACGAAGGGGCCTGTGTGGGGCCGGACCCCTCTTTGGCAGCTTCAACACAGACATAAGGAGACAGAATAGCATTCATTCTGGGGAAACAGGGGCATAGGTCGCAGACATCACACACGCACACACAAGGACACGCACAGACACCAAGAGACACATAAATATGTTTGTACCGCAATGACCCTTCTATCTATCCACAGGATTTAGCAAAGTCCTTCTGGAGCAGGTTGGGGGAGAGCCCCCACAAATGTCCTCAGCACCCCCACTCCCTGCTCCATTCACTACAACTTGAAAGGAGGCACAGTGGACTCCAACTGCCCGGCCTTAGGAGAGCTGGGACCGCAGCTGGGGTTGGAGGTGGGAGTAGCCTGGGGATGGTTGTTTTGGGGGGAGGTGGAAGGATCCTGGGCTAACAGCCACCCCAGAACTTTCTCAAGTTCCATGCTGAGCCCTCCTCAGCTCCCCAGACAGGATTTTCCAGCCCTTGGTGATTTCTCCGTGCCCCAGATAGTACAACTGGCCAACGAGGAGGCCCCCACCACCCTCTGGCAGCACTGCAGGGGCCGCAGTGCCTCCCGCTGCAGGTCCCCGGATACGCCACGTGCCAATGAGGTCTGCAAATGGGGTTCAGAACCCTACCCAACCCCCGCCACCCTGTCCCATCTGTGGTTTCCTGGCATCTCGTGGAGTAAGAGGAAAGGGAAGAAGTGGCCAAAGTACCAGCTGGCAACATTTGGGGAAGCTGTAGGTTTGGGCTTGGGGAACTATTAGCTGGGGCTGCCCAGACAGTAAGGAAGGAGGCCTCCAGCCCCTGGGGCACTGGTTCCAGGGAAGGAGCCTGAGGTTGCCAGAAGGTGGCAAGGTGGAGAGTCAGACAGTCGTGACATGAAATCCTTTGTACCAAGTTATAAATTGCTCCTGCCCTGAGTTCCTCTTGAGGGCCTGCCTGCTGTTACCAGGCCCTTTGCTGCAGCTCTTTCTCCCAGCAGGTCAGCGCCTCGGCTGGTCATCCCAGGTATGAGATATTTTCAATATCTCCCAGGTCTGTGGCGTGGGCCACCTTGCTTGGCAGCCCCATATCTGTCTGAGGTCACGTGGCACCTCTCCATGGAGCCCTCTGCCATGGCCTGGTTGTCAGCCCACATGTCCCTCAAACCACTGTGTTGCCCTCCAGAACTGTAGGCGACGTTGGCATGTGGGTGCCCCTCTCCAGTGAGCTAGAGCTACGGAGGGGCAGGAGGCGGTGATGTGGGGTCCCATCCCGCCGTCCTTGCACGCCCGCCACCTTCTGGCAGCACTGCAGGGGCCGCAGTACCTCCCGCCGCAGGTCCCGGCTACGCCACGTGTAGATGACAGGGTTGAGCAAAGAGTTGAGGGTGGCAAAAGCAAAAAAGTAGTGGGCCTTGTAGAGGATAGGGCAGGAGCGCACAGGACAGGCATAGTCCAGGAGGAGGATGCTAAAGGCAGGCAGCCAGCAAACAATGAAGACCCCTAGCACGATGGTGACTGTCTTGAGAAGGGCCAGCGTCTGTGGGACAGCCACCTCGGCATGACTGGAGCGGACCATGCAGTAGATGTGGACATACAGAACTACGATGGCCGACAAGATGACAGAGAAGATGGTTACCACACAGAGCACGTAGTCTTTGGTGTAGAGCGGCAAAACGGTGGAACAGCTCTCGAGGTGATCCAGGCAGTTCCAACCGAGGATGGGCAAGCCACCAAGAACCAGTGAGATGAGCCACGAGGCCCCAATAAGCAGCAGCATGCGGCAGCTCTTGTCACTGCCGTAGACCTTGACCTTGGCAATGGCCACATGCCGCTCAATGGCGATGGCCAGGAGGCTGAAGACAGAGGCAGAGAGTGTGATGAAAGCTGAGCCCTCACGGGCAAACCACTGCACAGGTGTCAGGTGCAGGGTGACAGAGCCCGAGAGCAAGGTATTGGCTATAAAGGCCACGCCCGCCAGCAGGTCCGAGGCAGCCAGGTTGCCCAGGAACAGGTACATGGCTGAGTGGAACTTGCTGTTGCGGGCGACTGCGATGAGCACCAGCAGGTTCTCCGCCACGATGGCACAGCACAGGATGATGATGAGGACCAAGGCCACCTGGCGGGAGAGAGTCTGCGGGACGTCGAGTGTCTCCTTGGTGTAATTATAGTGCTCCAGGACCTTGTTGGGGTTTAGGTACTCCGAGTACAGGCTGCCCATGGTGGGGCTCAGTGGCCAGCCGAGGCCATGGAGCTGTCAGAGCTGCAGAGAGAAGAGACAGATAGACAGGTCAGGGTTGTGGATGCTGCCCGGGCTCTGACTTTGGATGTCTAGGGGTTGAGTCCCAGGGCCAGCACTCCTCACTGAGTGGCCACATGAAGTCAAAATGATCCTGATCCCTGCTTTACAGATGGAAACCCAGAGAAGTCAACTCACTTTCCCAAAGTCTCCAAGTTAGTAAGTGGCAGAGCCAGAGAGACCGGCTCCAACGCCTCTATAGCCTCTAGGCTACACTGTCTCTCAGGAGCTCCCCCAAATGTCATGAAGGACACAAAGTGGACTTCCAGAAGCCTTGCCCACCTACACAGAGGGGGAGCTGTGGGCAGGAACTGGAGGGCTTGCCCTTTTCCTCAAATACACTGGAGCCGTGAGCCTCCTGCCACCTGCTAACCTGGGTCAGAGAGATGCTTGGTGCTGACAGCACCATGCCCTGCTCATTACCACCCACTGCCCTAGATTTCAGGCAGGGCGTAAGCCTTGGGTGCTTCCAAAATAAGGTCTTGAGGAGAAACCAGGTTGGCCCTGGGGTTCCAGCATCCCAGAGGTCATGTCATCCCAGAGGGCACAGGCCTGGAAGACAACCTAGTGTCAACGCCACACCCCCTCTGAGATGCTGTGGGATCTTGGGCAAGTCAATGGGCATGCAGCCTCAACGTCCTCATCTGCGCAACAGGGAGAAGAAAGCCCACTTCATAGGGTGACAGAAAAATCCTGCTGGACGCTGCACAAGGTAGCCTTCGCACATAACAAGCGCGAAATAAGTCTGATTAACTCCCTTCTTCCTGCCACACTCTGCCTGGGTCTAGATGCCCTCCACCCAATCTTTTGGGAGGGGATGCTGACTGAGCCAGCCAAGCAAGATTCCCAACAGCCTGTTCTCATCAGCACCATCTAGCCCTGCCCTTGGACAGAGGGTCCAGAGGGATAGGCAGGGCGCTGGCACCCCCTCCCAGGCAGGATGAAATCCAGATGTGAGGCTCCCAGAACAAACAGGGTGGAGTCCTGGTTCCCCAGTCACATCCGCTGTGGGGAAGGTTGAGAGGGGGTGCTGGGATGGGGGAGACACCGGAGACCCAGTCTGGGAGGTCCTGGCTGGGAGGATGGGGCAGCTGTGCTGAAGTCATGTGAGAGGTGAGGGGGCGTGCAGCCCCGAGGGGAGGGGGGACGGTATTTGTTTCCATGAAAGCCTGAGTCACCCCCTCTCAAGGAAAACCGATCCGTGGGGGAGGGGGCGGGAAGAGATGCAGAGAGGATGCAAAGCCGACACCATGGCCACCCTCCAACTTGGGAGGGAGGTGCCTCAGAGGAGCGGTGCAGTCTGCCTTTCACGAGGGGAACCATTTGCAAAATGGGGATGGGGGATGGGGCACAGGAAGAGCCCTCCCCAGATCCCTGGAAACATGTCTGCCAAGGCCTGGCAGGGACCACATGTGCGTCAGGAACCGCCTTCCAGAAAAGGCTGGTTAGGCCGGTTCCTAGTGAGCCCGGGAGATGGGGGACTTCCGGGGTCGCTCGGCTATCTCTGTCACCCTCACCAGTGCCCCCTCTGGGAGGTGGCCTGGACCTTGGCCTGACAGAGAAGCAGCTGCTCCCCTTGGGCGAAGGGACATCCGTCCTAGTTTGGGAACAGAGAAGGGCTTGTGTGCATCCCTGGGGCTGCTGCCCTGCCCAGATCGCCACACAGAGGCCCCTTGTTCCTGTACAGGACAGAGCCTCTGGCGCCCCGATGCCCTCTGCCCGCCCAGAGGGCCAAAAGCAGGCTTGGCTTGACCAGACCCACTGTCGAGCCAGAAACAGCCCGCACCCTGATTGGCTTATTTTCTATTCCAGGGTATTGAGCTATTTGCTTATTGGCCTGAGCTTTCCGTCTTGGGCATCTGATTGGCCCAGTTTGGGAGCGCTCAGCAGCTACCACCACTGAATTGGTCCTTTTCTGGAGGCTGGAACTTACTTTTTCCCCCGAGGAGAATTAAAACTGTGTGAATGTCCCTGGGGAGAGTTTGAACTGTGGAGTCTGACCGCCAGGTCATCCTAACCAGACATCCTCAGGCTGCCCTGGCCTACTGGGACCCTCCTGGAGTTTAAAATTGAGAATCAAAAACCCATCACTGGCCTGGGAAGCATCCTTGCTAGTGGGGCCAGAAGCCCAGGACGTGTCCTGTGGCTGCCCCCTCCTTTCCTGAAGGCAGCCAAGAGAAAAGATTTATGGCCACTTCCTGGAGAAGTAAGAAATGGGTTCAGCCCTACCCGGTTTGGCTCAGTGGATAGAGTGTTGGCCTGTGAACTAAAGGGCCCCAGGTTCAATTCCATCCAAGAGCACATGCCTCAGTTGCAGGTTCGGTCCTGCATGCAGGAGGCAGGTGATCAGTGATTCTCTCTCATTATTGATGTTTCTATCTTTCCCCCTTGCTCTCCGAAATCAATAAAAATATATATTTAAAATAATAAATAAAAAAATAAATGGATTCAGCCTTTGAATCCCAGGAACTAACCAAAAAGTCTATCTTTTCCCTGAGAGGGAAGACCAGGGAAAGACTGCACCCTCATTTTCTGCACTCAGGGGGCTTGTAGGCATCCTCAGGAGGGGTGACTCTCCTAGTAAGAGAAGGGGAAACTGAGGCTCACACTACTTCATTTTCCCAACTAGCGTTGTGCTAAATATTAAGGTAGGTAGATGCTTTTCAGAAAGAGGAAGCCAGACCCGGGTTGGGGCTAGCAGATGCATGCCTGGCCTGCTTCTCCTCCCTGTGTCAGTTCCCAGGCCTGGCTATGTACCGGGCGAGACTCCTGCTCACCTTTACCAAGGCAACCCTGACTCCCTCCCAGAGGCTCAGTAAGAGGTCACTGGACTCGAAATCAGGGAATGTCCAGGCCTGAAATGGAGCAAGAAGGACAAGTGGGAACAAGAGACAGGGTTGGAAGGGCAGGGAAGAGACACAGATCAAGATTGTTCAGGGGATTAGGAGGAAGGCAGGAAGAAGCCCAGTGCTCCCAGGAGCCCCTCCCCCAAGTTCCACTGAGGCAGGCCCTGTGGTTCAGTTCCCGCTGGTCACTCACAGATCCCATGCCTCTTGCCTAGGGCAGTGCCGCCCCCTTCCCTTTCTTTTGGTTTCTCTTCAGCTGTCAGGTCCCTCCTGCACTGCCATTCTCCATACAGCCACCAGGGGAGCTCCAATATGTCACTCCAAAGTCTTCCATAGCTCCCGACTGCCCCAAATGGCCCTTGGCCAGTTAGTTTCCTTCCACTCTCCCCCAGAGCCACTCGACTCCAACCACACTGGCCTCCTACCGGCCAACCCCAGCTCCTAGCCTTTGCCCCTGCTGTTCCTCCACCTGACAGGCCTTCCCCCAAATCCTTCAGTAGTCTTCGTTCCCCCAGGGGTCTCCTCATCTTTCAAATTTCAGTTTTAAGGTCACTTGCTCTGACCCCTGGTCTGTTACAGCCACTGTCCCCTCAGAGCATCTTGCTTTGTTATCTTCGCAGCACTTAACAACTTTGAAAAGCATGATTTCTAGTTTTCTGACTGGCTTCCACCGTAGAATGTGTCAGCAACCAAGTCCATTTGCAGCCCCTTTGGATTGCTACCTAGCATACACAAAGTGCTCAGACAACATGTAGGATGGATGATGCATGGATGAATGAATGAACGAACCAACCAATCAACCAACCAACGAAAAACAAATGAGGCTCCAGCGGGCCAGGGAGGCTGGAGGCTCCAGCCCCAAACAGCAAAGGAGGCTGGAGGCGCCCCTGGTCTGCTGGCCATCCTCCCTACTAGGGGAAGCCCAGATGCCCAGAAAACGGCGACAAGACCCGCCCCCGCCCTTGGGCCACAGTCTCAGCCTCCTTATCTGGCGGTGGAATGTACGGTATCCACACTCCAGGCTGCTGGGGCCGCACCTCCTTTCTCTTTCGCCATACACCAGCACAGTGTCTCCACACCCACAAGTGGGTTTGGGGACTCCTCTCCGTCCCGCCAGGTGCCCTGCCTCAATATTCCCAGAAGACAAGGGGGTTAGGGGGTTACCAACCTCCGCCGCACCCCAAGTGCCACACGGGTGTCGCGCCACAGAGGAGGCTGTGGGCTCAGCGCCTGGCGTCTGGAGCATCTGACTAGAACAGAGTTTGGGGAGGGGGTGGAAATCCCCGGGTGAGTCAGTTCGTGCCGGAGGAGGGGGCGAGGTTCTGAAGCTCTGCTGGGCCTGGGACCAAGCGGGGCCCATGCCACGCGCGCCTGCACCCACGCCCCATCTCCGGGACCCAGGAGGAAGAAGAGGCGCCGGAGCCACACAGTCTCGTTCCCTTCTCTTCCAGAACAAAGCCAGGTCCCCGCGGGGGAACTGAAGACTTCTCGAGGAAACTGAGGCAGAGAGCCAGATGTGCAGATGAGCCGACTGCCCTCTTCAGGGGCCCCGCCCCTTGGCTTGGAAGCTCCGCGGCGCGCAGCACCTTTTGCTCAACCCGAGTTAGCCAAGAGGGGCGCCCTACCCACCTCCTACGCACTCCCCAAACTCCCCGGGCACGCTGTCCTGCCTCCCAGTCTCCGGCCAAAAGGGCTTGGATTCCGCCTTCTCGGAGCCAACTTCCTGCCGCTGGGTGAGCGCAGTCAGGGTTCGCGGGCGAGCCGGTGGGAGCGCCTGGAGTCGTGGAGAGGGCGCACGACGACCACTCACTCCTCGGTGCAGCAGGCGCACGGCGACGAGTGCGCGCCCCCGACCCCGGCCAGGCCCCCTCGCCCCCACCACGGCTCGGATCTCGCGACCGGGGAGGATGAGCCCGCCTTTTATGCTTCCCCTTCCCACGCATGCTCACCTGGCTAGGCGGACCGGGTCCCTGCCCTGGCCCGAGGGGCTTTGGCATCGGCGTTCCCGGGACGGCCTCGGCTGGGGCTGGGGCTGCCCGCCGGGCTCGGCTGCGTCCCGGGCTGGGGAGAGACGAAGAGGGGGGCGGGGAGAGGCGCCGCCTTGGCCCCCCTCACTCGCCCCGCCCTCCTCTCCTCCCCTTTTCGGGAGGCCGCAGCAATGAATTCCAGATGTGGCCTGCCGGCCCGGCGCGCGCGAGGGCCGGCGGGGGTGGTGCGCCCGTCCCTTTGTCCGCGCCCCCCCACCCCTCGCTCCCCTCGGCCCTGCCCCTTCCAGGCCCTCCCGTGAGAACCGACTAAAGCTTGACGTCACTCGGCCCCGTGACTTTATGTCCCTCCTGGCCAGGTGGCCTGAACCTGAAACAGCTGTCTCCCAGTACAGATTTGTTCTGGCCCATCCCTGGGACCCTGGAATTGGAGGAGAGAACGGGATCCCCTTTACTTAACAAGGAGCCATGAAGCACCTACTGTGTGTCAACGCAACAACTAGGCATCAAGGCCTATTGTGTGTTCGTTTAAAAAATAATCAAGCTCCTACCATGTGCCATGCACTGTCCCAAATACAGAACTGATTTTTGCCTTAATAGGATCCCAGAATTCCGCGCTGCTTCCTATCGAAGACGCAACCCACAGCCTATCCTGCCTTTGTCCATGGCTGCCCCGCTGCCAGGTCCAAGTTGTATCCTGCCTTCCAACTTGGGGCCCATCCTCTATCTGGTTCTTGAGTTTCCCCTTCTTTTCCTCATTCAGCCTGCACTAGTTGTGAACACGCATAAGTAATCTGCTTATATGTTTATTTACCAAATACACAAAACATCGGGTATGTGGGATAGAGACAAATCAGGCAAAACGCCCTGTCCCCCGAGGGGCTGACATTCTACCTGACGTGTACAGAATGTCCAGAATATTGCAAGAAGAAACTTAAATGTCCTGAAGGAAGAGGCCCTTTCATTCTATGAATCCTTTGTGCCTTTTGGCTGTGCACATTACTTTAACATGTTTAAATATTCCAACAATAAATTAAATAAAAAATTAAGCCTGCTTTGTTATCTATGCACCAAGAAGTTGCTGGTTGGATTCCCTGTTAAGGCACCTGTCCTGGGTTTCAGGCTCAATCCCCAGTAGAGGGCCTGCAGGTGGCAGCCAACCGTTTCTCGTGTACGTTTCTCTCTCTCCCTTCCTATCTCTAAAAAATACATTAGAAAAACACATTTTTAAAAAATTAAGATTGTTTGATACCCAGACAGTGCAATAAAAAGAAGGGAGAGGGTAGGTGCTTCAAAACAAACAAACAATAAAATTTATGAAAAAGGATATCTACACTCCCATGTTTATGGCAGCATTATTCACAATAGCCAAGACATGGAAACAACCTAAGTGTCCTCAATGGATGACTGGATTAAGAAAATGTGAGCCTTAGCTGATTTGGCTCAGTGGATAGAAAGTTGGCCTTTGGACCAAAGGGTACCATGTTCGGTTCCCGTCAAGAGCATTTACCTTGGTTGCAGGCTCCTCCTTGGCCCTAGTCGGGGGCTCATGCAGGAGGCAACAATCTGTGTGTTTCTCTTACATCAATGTTTCTCTCAGTCTTTCCCTCTCTCTTCCACTCTTTCCAAAAATCAGTGGAAAAACATTCTCAGGTGAGGATTAACAACAACAAAAAGGAAAAAAGAAAATGTGATATATATTTCCATATATGTAATTTTCCATTTATAATTTCATATATGTAAAATATATATAATGGAATATAGGGGATCCTGTCATTTGCAACAACATGAGTGGACCTTGAGGGCATTATGCTAAGTGAAAAAAATCACAGAGAAAGACAAATAGTGTATGGTATCACTCATATATGGAATCTAAAAAAAGAAAGTCAAACTCATAGAAACAGAGAATAGGAAAGTGGCTGCCAGAGGCTGGGGTGAGGGAAATGGGGAGAGGTTGGTAAAAAGGTATGAACTTTCAGCAATAACATGAAATAAGGTCTGAGAATCGAATGTGAAACATAATGGCTATAGTTGATAATACTGTATGATATTGAAATTTGCTGAGAGTAGAACTTAAATGTTCACACACACACACACAACACCTCACAAAAACAGATAAATAAATGAGGTGATGGATATATTAATTAACTCAATGGGAGAACTCTTTCAGAATGTATATGTATATCAAATCACTATAATGTGTACCTTATAATTTTTATGTCAATAAAGCTGAAATTAAACAAAAAATACTAAACTGCTTGATACCTTCATAAAGGGTATTGAAAAGCAAAATGATGAAAAAGGAAATTAAAATGGACCCATTAAGTCCTAGCCGGTTTTGCTCAGTGGATAGAGCATCAGCCTGCACATTGAAGGGTCCCAGGTTCAAGGGCACATGCCTGGGTTGTGGGCTTAATCCCCAATAGGGGGTGAGCAAGAGGCAGCTCATCAATGATTCTCTCTCATCACTGATGCTTCTACCTCTCTCTCCCTCTCCCTTCTGAAATCAATAAAATTTTTAAATAGATCCATTAATGCCTATTATAGAATTAAAATGGAGTAATCTTGTTTGTACTGAGTGAAATTGTCTTCAACATGTTAACTTGAAAAAAGCACAATGTAGAACAGCTTGCATTGTGTGCCTGAACTTCTGGGTGTATTTATAAGGGCTGTATAAATACACATTTGCCTGTGTATGGCTCACAGGCCATCTCTGGGAGAAGGCACAAGACACCCGTCACGGCGGTTAACCTCAGGGAGGGGAACTGAGCAGGGGCAGGAGGACAGGTGAGAGGGTGTCAAACTTTTCATCCTGTGCCCTGTGATACTATTTGAAATTTGTAGTTCATATTACCAATTCAAAAAATTTACAAAGACATAAAAACTTAAATAAAAGGTAACAAATCACCAGACCTTTAGGTGTAAAATCGTTCCTGTAAAAATAATAATCAATATAAACATGCAAAACACTGTTAATAAAGATGTTGATATTATTATTCAACTTATCAATATTAACAAATTTCTATTAAGAATAAACATGTTGCCTGGCCAACGTGGCACAGTGGTTGAGCATTGACCTATGAACTGGGAGGTCACAGTTCTATTCCCAGTCAGGGCACATTCCCGGGTTGCAGATTTGATTCCCAGTGGGGGGCATGCAAGAGGCAACCCATGAATTATTCTCTTTCATTACTGATATTTCTATCTCTCCCTCTCTTTTCCTCTCTGAAATCAATAAAAACATCTTTTTTTTACACTATAAGTGCAAGTTCTTTTTTAAAAAATATTTATTGTTGTAAGTATTACATATGTCCCCCATTTCCCCCCATTGACCCTTTCTGGCCTGCCCCCATCTCAGGCCTTCACCACCCTATTGTCTGTGTTCATGGGTTATGCATGTATGTATACAAGTGCTTGTTTGATCTCTTCCCACCCATCCACACAATAAAAACATATTTTTAAACAATTTTTAAAAAAAGAATAAACATGTTACCCTGGCCAGTTTTCTCAGTGGTTAGAGCACCAGCCCAAGAAACCAAGGGTCTTGGGTTTGATTACTAGTCAAAGGCATGTATATACCTGGGTTGTAGGTTCAATCACCTGTTGTTCGGGGCAAGTACATGAAGCAACCCATCCCCGATGGATGTTTCTCAGATCAATGTTTCTCTCTCTCCTTTCCCCTCTCTCTAAAATCAATAAACTTATTCTCAGGTGAGGATATTTTTTATAAAGTATTTTAAAAAATAAACATGTTTACCTGATTAACAAAGAAGTGCATAAAGATTATATTAATGTTACATATATGCAGCATATCCTATATAATAAAAGGCTAATATGCAAATTGATTGAATAGTGGAACAACTGGTCACTATGATGCACACTGACTACCAAGGGGAAGATGCTTAATGCAGGAGCTGCCCCCTTGTGGTCAGTGCGCTCCCACAGAGGGAGCGCTGCTCAGCCAGAAGCAGGGAGTGGGCCTAAACTGTCAGTGGGACATCCCCCGAGGTCTCCCAGACTTCGAGAGGGGGTAGGCTGGGCTGAGAGACCTCCCACCCCCAGTGCACAAATTCCGTGTACCAGGCCTCTAGTATATTCATATATGCTCTGTGCTGGTTCTGGTGATGCCTCCTTGGTCTCTGCCACCCAGACCTGACAGTCTGATGGAGGAGACAGTGAAGAAACCAGACAGTTCTAACACAGATTCACAGGTCTTTGATACAGAGATAAGGAAAGAGACCATGACTTTACTCCTTTTCCTGAACCAGATTTCAATGTCCACTCATTTCAGGGCCAGATCTTGGGGTCCACTGAAAACTCAGCAAAACCCCACAGAGTCCTCTGCCAAGTGAAATGTATTGCCTGGGCAACTTCTCGAAACCAGGTGTTCAACCCCCAGGAGACAAGGCACAGAACAAACTGGGTCTCTTCTCGACGGGGAGCTATCAGAGCGGAAATCTTAGCTCTTTGTGGGGACCTGAAGGCTGGGGAGGAAGTGACCCCCCCCCACACACACTTGCCTGGGCTGGCTCAGCAGTTTGCCATCCCTCCAGGGACCTGGGGGTGGGGATGATGTCAAGGCCACAGACATATCTGGCGCCTGTTAGAGAGACCATGGCTACTAGACAAAGGTGATATCCTCAGAGACATAAGATACACCCACAAGCAACTTCCGTCCCCTCTTCTCAGCCCTCCCACCTCCCACTTCTGGGGCAACACAAGGTCTCCGCTGGGTCAGCTGAGGGAACAGGCTGGAGAACTGAAAAACAGGGAGGCCTGGATTTCCTGATAGTCTGCAGGGGTGGGGGAGATGGAGTCAAAGGGAAAGCTGCTCTAAGGGACTCCTGAGAGAGAACAACGGACGAAGAAGGAAATGACCCTTCTCTTGAGTAGCTACCAGGAAGGGAAAATAGAGGTGAAGAGACTTGGAGCAACCTCCACTAATTATAGGGCCACTGACAATGGCTAATGCTCACATGACACAGACTATTCTGAGTGCAACTCTGAATCCTCCCAGTCCGAAGAGGTGGGAATATTATCATCATCCTATTGTTTTAAATAGACTTTATTTTTAGGACAGTTTCAGGTTCACAGCAAAATGGAGCGGAAAGTACAGCGATTTCTCCAATGTCCCCCCGCCCTCAGGCATGCAAAACCTCCACCACAATCCACATGGCACTACAGAGGTGCTTGATTATAATTGATGAGCCTACATTGATACATCATTAGCTCCCCAAACTCAGGATCTACACTGCGGTTTGCTCTTGATGTTGCACCTTCTGTGGGTTTTATGAAACATACAGTGACTTGTATGCATACAGAATAGTTTCACTCCCCTAAAGATTCTTTGTGTTTTGCCTATTCATCCCTCTCTACCCCCAAACCCGTGGTAATCCCTGACCTTTCTTTTTTTTTTTAAAAAAAAAATAGTTTATTGATTTTTATCTTTTTAAAAAAATACATATTTTTTATTGATTTTTTTTTTTATAAAGAGGAAGGGAGAGAGATAGTCAGAAACATTGATGAAAGAGAAACATTGATTAGCTGCCTCCTGCACACCTCCTACTGGGGACGTGCCCACAACCAAGGTGCATGCTCTTGACCAGAATCGAACCTGGGACCTTTCAATCTGCAGGCCGTTGTTCTATCCACTGAGCCAAACCGGTTAGGGCAGTTTATTGATTTTTAGAGAGAGAGGAAAGGAGAAGGAAAGAGAAAGAAAAACATCAATGTGAGAGGGGAACATCCATAGGCTGCCTTCTGCATGCCCCCTACCATGATCGAGCCCAAACCCAAGCATATGCTCTGACCAGAAATAGAGCCAACAACCTTTTGCTGCAATGGATGATGTCCAACCCACTGAGCCGCACCGGCCGGGGCACCCCTGATCTTTTCACTATCTCCATAGTTTTGCCTTTTCCTTCTCACCCCAATTTAAAGGTGAAGAAGCTGAGGTACACAGTAGTGGGGGTATTTGAATTTGTTTATGCCCAGTCCTGATGCAGTGTCCCCTTTCCCTGCCCCAGAGGGTCAGAAGGATGATGGTTACTTCTCAGGACCACATGGGGCATTGGTGAGATATAGAATGTTCTTCTCTGTAAGCCAGGTGAGGGGAACCCTCTGATCTCTGATTCTTTGAACTTCCCCAGAGCAAGGAGGCCCAGGCCTGTCCTCAAGCTTCTCTGGGTCTCTACTGTCACCCCACCCCCAGCTCTCTGCTTTTGGCAGGAGAAATTGCATAAAAAGAAGTGTCTGAGACAGGTCCCAACTTTCTCATCATCACCCCGGCACTGGGGGAAGGGGCCCCAGCTGCAGAGAAGCTTTCCAGATGCTGATCTTGGCAGGCGTTTCCTCCATCCATGGGCTTGGGGCCCACTTTCAGCCTCAGGGATGGGCTGGGAGACCAGTTCCTGCCACGTCTGCAGCAGATGCAGTCTTGACCCTTCCAGCCTGGGAAGCATGGGCTTTCTCTTCCGGACAAAGGAGACAAGCTGTTAGGGGGAAGGGGAACACCTGAACCCACTTCTCAGTAACCGCCCCCCAACCAGCATAAAAGTAACGACTGACACATTTTTACTGCACCAGTTACTGTCCTAAACATTTTGCAAATATCAGCTCATGAAAACCTCACAGCAGCCCTGGCAGTTTTGCTTAATGGTTAGAGGACCAGCCCACAGAAGGGTCTTGGGTTCTATTCCCAGTCTAGGGAGTAGATTCAGGGCACATGTGGGAGGCAATAGTCTCTCTTGTATTGATGTTTCTCTCTCTCTCTCTCCCTCTTCTCCTTCCCTCCACTCTCTCTAAAAAAGAAAAAAAAATCAATGGAAGGGATACTTTCCAGTGAGGATTAAAAAACAAACAAACCTCACAGCAGCTGCCCTAACTAGGAAATGTAGACAAACTGCAGTCCATCCTTACACAGGTCACTCAGTAATATATTTGGAACCACCAGTTCCAAAAGGAAGGAACTAGTTATAAATAACGTGGATGAATCTCAAATGCATTATAAGGAGGGAAAGAAGCCATACATCAAAAGCTACAAGGCTGTATAATTCCATTTCTATGACATTCTAGAAGAGGCCAAACTATAGGGACTATAAACAGACTAGTAACTGGCAGGGCCTGGGGGTTAGGGAGGATTTGACTACAGAAAGGGAAATTTTTTTGGTAATGGAACCATTTTATGTCTTCATTGTGGTGGTGGTGGTTACATGACTATATATGTTTGTGGAAACTTGCAGACTGTACACTGATAAGGGAAGACTAATTGTATTTAAATTGTATCTTAAAACAAAAACAAATAAAATCCTTCACAGCTGCCTTACATCAGAAAAATAGAAATATCTCAAACAGAGGGTATTTAATACAGTGGTTGGTTACATAGATAAGAAACCAAAGTGTAAACAGGGTGAGACTAGAAATTAGCATATGGGGCCTGGCCAGTGTGGTTCAGTGGCTGAGTGTCAACCTATGAACCAGGAGGTCATGGTTCAATTCCCGGTCAGGGCACATGCCCGGGATTCCCAGTAGAGGGTGTGCAGGAGGCAGCCAATCAATGATTCTCTCTCATCACTGATGATTCTCTCTCTCTCTCTCCCTCGCCCTTCCTCTCAGAAATCAATAAAAATGTTTTTTTTTTAAGAAATTAGCACTTAGGTAGGCCTTGTCCAGTGGGAGATGTTGCCAAGAGCAGTTGGGAAGAAATATTCTGGCTTTCCCATCCTCCTGCCTTCCAATCTATCCTCAGTGCCTGCCATTGGCAAAATTTGGGCAGAAAGCAATGGACAAGGGAAATGTTGTGTGCAGGGGTCAGCCCCTAGTCAGGAGACAGGGTCAGTGGAGGAAGTGGGTGTTTGAGGCTGTTTGAGGGTGTCCGAGGGCACACAGGCTCAAGCTGGGCACAAATCATGTGAGGTAGGTCAATTACTCCTCATTTCAGAGGAGGAAATTGAGACCCAATGAGCTGCTGTGCCCTACCCAGGGTTTCAAGCCCTGAGGAGGGTCTGAATTTTTGCCAAGACCTGACTGGAGTGCCTTTTTTTTTTTTCTCTGCAAATTCCTATTGCGGTTAAACTGAAGGTAACTAAACGGGCATGGAAATGACTATGCAAATCAGGCCCATCCTGGGGGTGGAGGGCTGATTCACTAGGAGACTCCTCCTCCAGGGTTTGGCAGTTACCCACAAACTGAGCTGCAAACATAGCAGATGTTTTGGCAGGTGGTGAGGGGGCACTTTAGACAGCTCCCCACAGTAGGTCAGATCCCCCCATCAAGCCTGCACCCATGCTCTGCATCCCTTGAGAGCTGCCCCCAATATTGCAGCCTTGACCACTGGCTTTTGTGAAAACCCTTGCACAGTGATTGGGGGAGAGGGGGCTAGGAAAGACCAGATGTTGGGGAGCCCTCCAGTTTATGATGTGTGTTCCCTAAATTGCTATCATGCTTGTGGCCAGCAGAGTCACAAGGCTGATACTGGAGACAGGGGTTACCTGCAGTTGAGCCTTTGATCCACAGGAGTGAGCTGGACATGTTGACCTTTGACCTCCACCAAGGCTCAGGCCAAAATGGTCAAACTTTGAGCCTTGCAGTAGCAGGTCTCAAGGTCATTACTTCTCTTTCATTAAGGCTCAAAATCAATATGCTTCGGGGCAGAGGGAAGGGGGAGATGGGGGGAGGTGCAGAGCCCTGTGCGAAGTGCTTTCTCTACATTCTATTTGTTGAGTTACTATGTATGGAGAACATACTGGGTGCCCTTCTTAGCAGTGGCATCCAGTAGGGAAAGAAACAAAGAACACTGCCATCTAGGAGCTTACATCCTAGTGGGGGAGACAGACAATCATCAGGAAAATAAGAACACGATGCTGTCTGTTAGTATATGGTGGCAATTCTGGAAACACATGACACCCAGGAAGGCAGCAGAATGTAAGGTAGGAAGGGAGCAGTGATTTTAGACCCAGTGTCAGCTGAGAAGGTGACACTTAAGCAAAGACCTTAAGGAGATGAGGGAGTGAGCCATGAAGACAGACATTTAGGGGAGAGTGGTCCGGGCAGAAGGAATGACAGATGAAAAGGCCCTGAGACTGGTGTGGGAGTGACAGGTCTGGTGATAAGACTATTGTGGCCAGAGACCAAAGAGTGATAGAGGAGGAGGGTGGGAGGTGGTGAGGACAAGTCCTGAAGGGCCTTGTGGGATGCAGTGAGGCCTTTGGCATTGGCTCTAAGGTAAATGGGAAGTAAGAGGATTCTGAGCAGAGGAGGGATGTGATCTGATTCCTGTTTATAGGTTCCCTCTATAGGAGAAAAAGGACTGTGGGGAGTATAAATGGAAGGAAAGGGAACTCTGATCCTCCACACAGCTCCAGAGGGGAGAAGGTTTGTGTGTATCACACTTACTAATTAGACCTCTGGAAGAGCTAACCACTTGCCAATAAACATGCGGCCAATTAGCAGCAGCCCCTGGATTTGAAACCGTGTCTATGTGACTCCAGTGCCCTTGGGTAAATGGTTATTTACTGGGTACCTTATGTGCCTGTGACTTCAGGGGGATAGAGACCTTAATACAATGGTAATGCTTTATCTGTTTCTGGTAATACTTTGGCAACAGAGCAATGAGGAGAAATTCGCTTAAGAAATATATATTGCCCTAGCCAGTTTGGCTCAGGGGATAGAGTGTAGGCCTGCAAACTGAAGGATCCTGGGGTTGATTCTGGTCAAGGGCACATGCCCAGACTGTGGGCTCCATCCCCAGTGGGGGACTTGCAGGAGGCAGCCGATCCATGATTCTCTCTGATTGTGGATGTTTCTATCTTTCTCTCTCTCTTCCTTCCTCTCCAAAATCAATTAAAATATATATATTTTTAAAAAGAAACATGTATTGAGCCCCTACTGTGTTACAGGTACTAGGTGGCACACAGGCTATAGTAGGGAACAAAAGAGAGCAAAATTTCTTTCTGCCTTGGAACCTGGCTGGCATGACTCAGTGGTTTAGCATCAACTTATGAACCAGGAGGTTGTAGTTTGATTCCCAGTCAGGGCACATGCCAGAGTTGCTGCTTGATCCTCAGTAGAAGGTGTGCAGGAAGCAGCCAATCAATGATTCTTTCCATCATTGATGTTTCTGTCTCTCTCTCTCTCCTTTCCTCTTTGAAATCAATATCCTATCTAATAAAAGAGTAATATGCAACTTGACTACACCCTCATGACACCCACCAGCCAATCAGGAGCAAGTATGCAAATTAACCCAACAAAAAAATGGCTGTGGCCACAAAGCTGGAGAGAGCAGGAGGCTTGGGTTTTCCCAACAATGGAGGAAGCCAAGCTCCTGCAGCCGTGGCCTCCGCTAAAGGCTACAAAATTTCAATTATAGAAGATAAATAAATCCCAGGTACCAGGGCCTCCGCTTGGGTTGCCGGAGGGCATGGCCAGCCTCCAAACCACCACAGGCCCCTCGCCCAGGCTTCCCCTCACCCCAAGGGACCTCCAACCCTGATGCAGGACACCTTTCAGGGCAAACTAGCTGGCCTCCACCCATGCACCATGCCTCTATTCTATCTAATAAAAGAGTAATATGCAAATGAAGCATCACTCCAACACACAAGATGGCTGCCCCCAGGTGGTCAAAGATGGTTGCCCCCATGTGGACATAAGATGGCCGCCACAAGATGGCCAGCAGGGGAGGACAGTTGGGAGGACCAGGCCTGCAAGGGAGGGCAGTTAGGGATGACCAGGCTGGCAGAGGAGGGAAGTTGGGGGCAACCAGGCCTGCAGAGAAGGGCAGTTGTGGGGGGACCCAGGCCTGTAGGGGGAGAATAGCTGAGGGGAGGGGACCAGGCCTGCAGGGAAGCGCTGTTAGGGTTGACCAGGCCTGCAGGGGAGGGCATTTAGCGGCAATTAGGCTGGCAGGGGAGCAGTTAGGCATCAATCAGGCTGGCAGGGGAGTGGTTAGGAGGTGACCAGGCTGGCAGGCAGAAGTGGTTAGGGGCAATGAGGAAGGCAGGCAGGCAAGCAGTTGGGAGCCAGTTGTCCTGGATTGTGAAAGGGATCCCAGATTGGAGAGGGTACAGGCTGGGCTGAGGAATACCCCCCCTACACGAATTCTATGCACCAGGCCTCTAGTCTATATGTATTAAAGCCTAAGAGACCAAACGGCCAAATGACCAAAAGACAGGTTGACTGGTTGCTATGGTAAGCACTGACCACCAGGAGACAGATGCTCAATGCATAGGATTGGGCTCCCTCTTGTTTGGATTGAGCCTGTGGGGATCAGGCTGGAACTGGCTATCTGATATCCCCTGAGGGGTCCTGGATTGCAAGAAGGTGTAGGCCAGGCCAAGGGATCCCACTGGTGCATGAATCTGTAGGCTGCAAAGGCCTACTCTTGCATGAATTTCATGCATCAGGCTGCTATTATATATATAATATATAAATATATGTATATATAAATAATTTCTACCCTGGAGAAGTTTATATTCTAATGGGAAAAACAGACAAAATGCATTTAAAAAGGGGAGGATTGCCCTAGCAAGTTTGACTCGCTGGATATAGCATCGGTCTGGGGACTGAAAGAGTTCAATTCCGGTCAAGGGAACATGCCTGGGTTGCGGGCTCAATCCCCAGTGGAAGCCAGTCAATGATTCTCTATCATCATTGATATTTCTATCTCTCTCTCCCTCTTCCTTCCTCTCTGAAATCAATAAAAATATTTTTTAAAAAAATAAGTAAAAAGGGAAGGATTATGTAGGATGTTAGCACATACTAGTAAACACTGATGGGAAAAAATGGGGCAAGATAAGGGAGTCAAAAGAGCAAGGGATGAGAACTGCAATTTTAAAAAGGGTGGTCAGCCCTAGCCGATTTGGCTCAGCAGATAGAGCGTCGGCCTGCAAACTGAGGGTCCTGGGTTCGATTCTGGTCAAGGGCATGTGCCCGGGTTGTGGGCTCGATCCCCAGTGTGGGGCGTACAGGAGGCAGCCAATCAATGATTCTCATCATTGAAGTTTCTATCTCTCTTTTCCTCTATGAAATCAATAAAACTATATTAAAAAGAAAAACACAAAATAAAAAGGGTGGTCAATAGAAAAAGAGGAAAAATAGGGTGTTCAAGACAGGCTTCTTGCTAGAAGTGACCTTTGAGAAAAGAATCAAAGGAAGTGAGGGATCAAGCCATATGAAGCTCTGGGGAAAGTATACTCTAAGCAGAAGGAACAGTGTGGAATGTTAAATGCACATCCACAATTATTCTTTCTGGGGTATTCTTGCAAAGACCTTGAAGTGGGTTCAACATAAGTGAAGGAGTTGATAACTAAAGCATATGGCCAACCCTGTCACGCTCTACTCATTTCCAGGCTTAGTAAATTCTGTTCCCTCAGCCTGGAACACCTTTTTTTCTCTGGACAAACTGCCAATGGCCCCTCAACCCTTAACTCCCAGGTTACAGCTTCAAAGAAGCCAACTCTGAGACCTCATCTCCAGACCTTGAAGACCCCTCTCCCCAATTCTAATCCCTCAGCCTTCTCCACTGGACTATACCTTAAGGGTGTCTACTGGATTTACTCCAATGGTAGACAGTAGAGGTGTCTAATACAATCATTAAGCAACTAAGTGCCATTCCATCATTCATCACAAAAAATCTTAATTCCCTGGGAATCTGCCTGTAAAATCAAACTGGCTCTGAGACACACAGCTGCTTGTGGTGGTGACTTCTGGGAAGGGAACTGAGTTGGGGTCAGGGGTCAGAGGTTAGAGAAAACATATTTTTCAGGCATGTTACCTTTGTAGTTTTTGAAATTTTCTTTACCAGGTGCAAATTACTGACACAAACATAAAATAAATAAAATTCTACAAAACAAAGGACTAAACGACTTTTGTAAACTGCAAAGAATGTGGAATTTTAAACACACATTCACATTTATTCTTGCAGGGATAGAGTACACAATGAAATACATAGTAAGATTTAATTAACACTTCATACAAATATTCATATGTTATAATAAGATGAAAAACAAAAAAAAAAGCCTGTATCTTTAGCATGTCATTCAAATCCTCCAGGGTCCACTCTCAACCCTTCCTTGGCTCTTGCCTCACTTTGATGACAAAATTTGCCTTTAATAATAATTATAACAATGCGATGTATTAAGTTTTCACCTTGTGACGAGCATGGCACGCTTTGCCTCCGTTTATTTCATTAAAGTCCTACCACCGCCCCATTTTCCAGATCGGAAAACTGACTGTGGTCGGTCCAGACCACACTGACTCCCTGGTGATCAGGCCTGACCAGGAAGGGAGGGCTGCTACGGGCTCGTAGCGCCCCTGGAGGCCGTGCGGGGAACGTGGCAGAGAATTTACAAAGGAGCGTCTGGATTTCTGTTGAGAGGGTGGGTGGGCAACAAGAAAGGCCATCCGGGATCTCTGGACTCTCCCCTTTGCTTTCTCCTTGGAGAACCCTCGCAGTGCTCTGACGGGACAGGAACCTGGCCTAGGGCGTGCGGGAGACACAGACCTAATCTGAGAGGATTGGGGGGCGAAAAGCGGAGTGGGGGACACACACACACACACACACACACACACACACACACAGCCCGTCCCTGGGGAATCTAAGCGGACAGGCATTGCCCTGCAGGCTCAAAATAAGGTCTTTCTGTAGAAAGTAAGAGCCCGCGAGAAAACAAACAAGCAACACCTCTTATTGGATAGAGAAAAACGAGCGGGAGCTAGAGGCTAAGCGGGGGCGGAGCCGGGAAGGCGTGGCTCACACCAGAGGCGTCACAGTTACCGGTCCCGTTCCCTTAGGTGTCCGCCCAGATCCGCCCAGCCGGGGGCGGGCCACTTTCCCAGGCTTAACGTCCATTGGCTGACGAACACACGCTCTTCGAGGGGGAGGGGGTGCCCAGGGCTCCGTGCTGTGGGGTCGCGTCCCCAGGTGTCGCCAAGGGCCCTTTAGGCCAGGAGTGAAAATTGGGGTCCTGGGAGGGCAGCGGGGTCTCGGCGTCCTCACTCTTGCACGCTCGGCCTTCCGGCCCCGAATGCGGGCGGAGCCGGCGGCGGCGCGGCCGTGACGTCATCACCAGGCGCTGCGCGCGCCCAGAGGGAGCCGTGACCTCGGGGCGTGCGGAGCTGCTCGGCGATGCTGCGGCTAGTCCGGGCCGGGGCGCGGGCCTGGCTCCCGCCCACCCGCTGCCAGGTGAGGCCGGGACTGGGAGCGGGGTCCAAGGACCAAGGTTGGAGGGTGCAGGGGTCGTCTCTCATTCTCGCCCACCGTTTACAGCGGCTGAACGTGCTGGCGGAAGAGGCGGAACAGCCGCCGGAGAAGCCGGAGCCGGTGGCGAGCGCGGGTGAGATTGCCGGGGTCGCCCCCAGAGGGGCGTCAACGGGGAGCTCGAACCTTTTCCCCAGACCCCTGACTTACCAATTGTTTCAGGTCCCCAGGCACCGGTACTGCGAAAGTGCGAGCTCCCCGTACCCTCACACCGGCGTCCGGTGCAGGCCTGGGTCGAGTCCCTGCGGGGCTTCGAGCAGGAGCGCATAGGTCTGGCCGAGCTGCACCCCGACGTTTTCTCCACGGCGCCCAGGTGAACTGAGAGCTGCAATGGTGACTTGTGTGGCAAAGGGACAATGAGCGCGGGTTTAGGAATCAGGTTGACCTGGGCTGGAGCCTCAGTTGTTCCACCTGTCAAAAAAAGGATGATGAGAGCTTTGCGCAGTGGCAGTGAGGTTTATCCGAGGCGCGATTATTGCGAATTGAAGAAAAACAAACGGGGGGATGATGATTTTTCCTGCTGCAGAGTGGTGAGGTTGAGAGCTGAGAGTAACAGCTTCTAGGCCGGTTAAGGATGCAGAACTCTGGAGTTCGCAGGGGTTAGGGATGTAGAACCTCTTTCAAATCCTGCCTTCCCTCATTTTGTCAAACAGCAAGAGGTTGCCGTGATGATTAGGTGAGATAATTCTGACACGTAAGTTCAGTAGAAATGTTGATTATTGTTGCTGTTACTGGTTTTTGCAAAAATCAATTACTAACAGTATCTAAATCCTTTCTGTGTGCCTGGTCCAGCCTATTTGCATTTTAGTTAACTAGATCTCATAGTAACACTAGGAAGACGTTCTGTTATCCTTGTTTTGTAGATAAGGAAACTGAGCACAGATAGATTAAGAAATTTGCCCAAGGTCACACAGCTTGTAAGCTTTAAAGCCAGGATCTCTATCTTATGTGGACTAACTCCCAGGGCTGGGTTATTGCTTGCCCAGGTGTATGATATTCCTCATGTGCATTGTGTCTGGTACCATAATGGATGCTATTAATTCATTCCTCTTACTGTTAATTGGTATGGTTTGCCCCTGCCTGAACAGAGTCCTAATCTAATAGAGGGTGACAAAGACATTTTAAAACAACATATTTTGTTCTGTAAATATTTATGAAGCAACTATTATATGCCACATTCTATTCCAGGTGTAGTGAATGAACAGTGATGTTGCTTACAATTTAGAGGAAGGGTCAGCAAACATTTTCTGTAAAGGGTCAGATAGTAAATACTTAGATTTTTTTTTTATTGTTTTCAACTTTATAATTTTTATAAAACAAAAGGCAGTATCAAAAACAGCAAAGAGTTTACAGGATTTCTGCAAGTCAGTGATTACGGTGTCCAATGTAAATACTAAGCACAGGCTGATTTCCCTCTTGGTCATGTGCACTCAGGTGGTTGGATTTGGAACTACTGAGTAACTACTTTTTCATAAGCACTGGTCATTTTTTTGAGAACTGATTTGGTTTATCCAACAATACTTTAGATTTTGCAGATTAACATCTCCATGGCAACTATTGATCTCTAGCAATGTATTGCAAAAAGCAGCCATAGATGCTATATGAAATAAATGATCATGGCTGTGTTCCAGTAAAACATTTACAAAAAGAGGCAGCAGGCCAGATTTGGCTATTAGCCATAGTTTTCCAATCCCTGGCATACTATTACCTTGGCAGCTGTGTCCAGGGTAGCCACATAATGTGAGCCACATATTGTGCAATTTAAATTCTGCTGGTAGCCACATTTTTTTACAATAGTGGGAAGAAACAAGTGAGATTGCTTTTAATAAAAAATTTATTTAACCTGATGTAGGTAAAATATTGTCACTTTAACATATGGCACTGTCCACATTTTAGATGTTCAGTAGCCACACGTGGCCAATGTCTACTGTGTGGGACAGCGCAGGGTTACAGAGTCAAACCAGTTCACAAAGAAGGTGGCATTAAGTAAGCTGTAATGGTAGGAAGGGAGGAAGGTGTAGCTCTCTCTTTTGCAAGGGAGCTTCTTTGGGTGATAATATTTGGGCTGAGACCTGTAGGCTGAGAAGGAATCAGTCAGGGGAAGAGCATTTCAGGCAGAGGGAACAGCAAATGCAAAGACCTGGAGGCCAGACTCAATTTCACAGAATGGAATGGAGGGCAGTATGAAGGTTGCAAGACCTGGGGTGAAAGAAAGGCTGAGGCAGATCACACAGAGCTGCTGGCAGGGGAAGAGAGGAGTCTGGGCTTTCATTAGTAGGGTGGGGACTGAGGGAAGGTTTTAAGTTGAGGGAGACCTGTCCTGTCTCCTTCCTCCACAGGCTTGATATCCTGCACCAGGTCGCCATGTGGCAGAAGAACTTCAAGAGAATTGTGAGTGTCCTGAGTGGGGTGAGGGGTGGAAGCCCCTTGATATGTTGTCTCTGGACTACTGGGCTTGGGCCCATCCCCTCTCTGATGACCATTCACTGGTGGGTCATTTGCCAGGCGTTTTCTGAACACCCAGTGTGCACTGGGCATGGTGCTAGAGGATGGGACAGGTGTGATTCCTGCCCTCATGAAGCTCACAGTGTAGTTGGAGAGTGAAACCTGTAAATGTGTGATTAGGGAAGTTATCCCACAGAAAGGAATATTTAACCTCAGATCTACAGTAAGAGTAACTAGGTGAGCCCAGCTGACATGGCTCGGGTTGAGCGTCCACCTAGGAACCAGGAGGTCATAGTTATATTCCCGGTCAGGGCACATGACCGGATTGAGGGCTCAATCCCCAGTGTGGAGTGTTTAAGAGGCAGCTGATCAATGATGCTCTCTCATTATTGATGTTTCTATCTCTCTATCCCTCTCCCTTTTCTGAAATCAATAAAATGAATACATTTTTAAAAGTAACTAGGTGAAGGGGATAATGTTGGGATGGAGGTAGTGGGGACAGCATATGCAAATGCTCTGTGGCAGGGGCCAAAAACAGCCCAGTGGAGCTTAGAAGTCAGCAGGAGTCATAGTGAAGACCTTGGATTTTATGCCAAGATTGAAGAAGCTATTATTGGTCAGGATCTCTGCCCACCTCCAAAGTCTAGCGAGTACTCCCCCTGTCCACACCCTCCCTGGCTCCTCGTTGCTCTAGGAATAAAGTGGTTAGCCTAGCATTGAAAGTTCCTCGTGGTTCCCCACACTACACCTCTCCGTGTCTTCCTCCACACTCCACCTTCCTTTCAGTTGCAGCCACATTGGAATTATTCCAAAAAATACTGAGCAACTACTAATGCCAGGCATCAGAGACCCTGCCTTTCTGAGACTGACACTGGGGAGTGCAGGAGGGAACTCTTGATTTCCTTGTCCTTCCTCCCTCTGAAAGTGATCTGTGCTTGTCCTGATAGAGCCCCATTCTCTGTGTCTCCTCTCTGGCTCCCCAGTGGCAGGCCCAGTCCATCCAGGTCACTGCTATATTCCTGGGCTTGGTGCCTTTTGGCTGCAGTGACATCTGCCTCCATGACCCTGAGCCCTCCTCACTTTGTGTCCACAGAGCTATGCCAAGACCAAGACTAGAGCTGAGGTGCGGGGTGGTGGCCGGAAGCCCTGGCCACAGAAAGGCAGTGGGCGTGCAAGGCATGGCAGTATCCGCTCCCCAATCTGGCGAGGAGGCAAGTGGGCAGGGCGGGGAGGAGGCTCTGGGCTAACTCGGCATGTTTCTTTATACACATCTGGCATGATGTCTTGTTGGTCCCATTCCCTCTACCCCACCTGAGGCAGGGCAGCAAAACTCAGACCCACACACCTCACCTCCCACAGGCAGGCAGAAATCTGAGGGTCGTCCACTTTTTCCCATCCGCCGATTCTCCTGGACTCCCCCACCTTCAACCAACTCCAGCCTTGGCCTCTCTCATCAGACTATGGCCATAGCCCCTTTTGGCCCTACCTCGCATCTCATCTCTCTGGCCCACACGTACAACACTCAGAGGATCTTCCTAAACTTCCCAGCTTCTGTGGCCTTTGCACGAGCTCCTTACCTTGCCATTCCAGGCACTGGTGGCTGCTGGACCCTCCCCATGTTCCCTTCACACGCTTTCTGCCCAGAGAGCTCTTGACTTAGTCATCTTCCCTTTGCCTGGTCAACTCTGCTCATCCTTCTGGTGTGTTGGGGCCATACTCCTCCAGGAAGCCCTCCCTGGCCTCCTTTGGGTCCCCTGTCCATCCACACCCACTTCCAAACTCTTGGGCTGCCATGCCCAGCCCTGATTCCCTCTGTAATCAAGCCTCTATATGAATATGAATGGCGTGAGGGCAAGGATCCTTCCATGTTGTCCTGTGCTGTATTCCCAGAACCCAGTGGGAGGGTGGACATACAAGTAGACAGTCCTCACTCAGGGTTTGATGGCTGAAGAAACAGAGGCCAGAGAAGTGAAGTTACTAGTCTCAGATAATGCCCAGTCAGGCCTCCCCTCTCCATCCTTACCTGAGGCCCTGACCTCTTTGCTGGAGTTGAGTCTGACTGTTGGCAGCCTATCCACCGCCACCCTCACACCTACCTCTGGTGCTAATTTTTTACATCCAGTTCCAGCTGGGGCCCTCACCTGTTTACACACCTCTGTCCCCACAGGAGGTATTGCCCATGGCCCCCGGGGCCCCACAAGCTACTACTACATGCTGCCCATGAAAATGCGGGTGCAAGGCCTCAAAGTGGCGCTGACCATCAAGCTGGCTCAGGTACAGCCCCGATCCCATTGGACGCCACTGGGGTATTTGGTGTGTGGGTTGTGAGGGCCTGGGAGAGATGATAGCGCAGACCTCTGTCCTTTCTCCCGTCAGGACAACCTGCACATTGTGGACTCCCTGGAGATGCCAACTGCAGACCCTCAGTACCTGACGGAGCTGGCCTGCTACCGCCGCTGGGGTGACTCCGTGCTCCTGGTGGACTTGTGAGGATTCAGGGCAGAGTGGGTGGGGGCTGAGCTCCATCCTCTGCAGGCCTCACTTCCTGGTCTCTCTTTTAGAGAACACGAGGACATGCCTCAGAACATTGTGGCAGCCACAACGGGGCTTAAGACCTTCAACCTGATCCCAGCTGTGGGTGAGTGAAGGGCACTGGTCCACTCCCGGGTCTCCAGGGAGTGCTTGGGCCAGTTTAAGTCCTGTATCTGCCTCTCAGTCACTGAGTGGCCTTGTACAGTAACTAACTACCTATCCCCCCTACCCCCCACCCCCCACTGGCCCAAACGGAGCACTGGGAGAATGATGTCTTTCTTAAATGCTGATACCACATTGTCCAACTGCGCTCACAGTACTACTAGGTGTGGAGTGAGTGCGAGGGCCCACTGGCTGTCCCCACCTGACTCCTCTCTCAGAGAGGCTGGATCAGGTCTGTCCTGAGCACAACACAGCTTTCACCGTGTCAACTGATTTCCAACGCTCTCTCCCAGTCTCCTGATTGCATTCCTGCTGCCTCCTGGGTAGCTGCACAGGGGGTTTCCTAGGCCTCTCCTTCCTTCCAGGGGCTTAGGCCCCACACCACACTATCTCCCTCCACTCCAGTGAGTCAGCTCACACAGTTGGCTCTGTCTTTAAACATATCCAGAATCTGACTGTTTCTTGCCACGCTGGGCCAGCCCCCTGCCTTGATCAGCACAGCCCCCTCTGCCCTCATCCCCACAGTCTGTCCCCCCACCCCAGCTGCCAGACGACACCTGTGAGCACCTGAGTCTGTGCACATCCCTCTGTTGCCTCCAGCTCTGCAATGGCTCCCACTGCACTCTTGGGGGTGGAGGGAGCCCAAGTCCTTCCCAAGACCCACCAGATCCTGCATGACACCTGCCTTGTCCCATCCCTGCTCTCCCTTCTTCCTCCCTCTCTCCTCCCTTACTAACAGCAACCCCACTGGGTACCCTTGGTACATTGTTTTTCTTCATCTGCTCTGTCTGTGGTCGGTACCCACCCTTGGGAATCATGGCCAAGCAGAGGGCAGAGCCAGGCACATGGGAGGCTCTCAGTCAGAAGCTGATGGGTTGATAGTCCCTTGCCCAGGGTTCCCCCATGGTGAGCTGCTGAACCAGGCCTCAGGGCTCTTGACCCATGCCAGACCATGGTATCTCTATAAGGGGAAGTACTCCCAGGAAGAGGGAACGGGACTGCAGATGGGTACAACCCCGCTCTGACTACACTCCTGCCTTAACTACACTCCCTGCCTCCCCAGGCTTGAATGTGCACAGCATGCTGAAGCACCAGACGCTGGTCCTGACCCTGCAGACAGTTGCCTTTCTGGAGAAGAAGTTGCTCTGGCAGGACTCACGCTACACTCCCCTCTACCCCTTCCGCCTGCCCTACTGTGACTTCCCCTGAGCCCGACACTGCGCCCCAGGGCCCATCAGCTGCCTTCCTTCCTGCAGCGCTCTCCATGCCAGGTGTCTGCTCTGACCCTGGCTGGTTTGGGGGCCTTGCGCCCACGAGGGCAGCGCTATCCAGGCTCCCTCGTCCCAGTAGGAAGCTGAGGCCGAGAAGAGTGGCTAGGTGGGCCAGGCTGGCGTCACGGTCATGACCAGGAAGGGGCAGCTCGGCAGAGACCCCAATCAAGCTCCCGTCCAATTTTCTCTTTTCCGTTTTAAAGATAACCTTTATTTTTTAATTACAGAGGAGAAACAGAACAGCTCATTGCCATGTTGTGAATAATTCCATCTGGCAAGTTGGGCTCTTTCCTCGGTGCTGGGCACCGCTAGTCCCTCTCTCCTCAAGGGGTGACTTCAGTGCTGTTTGTAGGAACGTCTCAGAGTTAGCTTCCCTGGGAACCTGCTCCTGGCACCTCCTGGCACCTCCTGGCTCTCAGGCCCTCAGACCCTGTTAGGGAGCATGTGTACAGAGAGCTTGGAGCATGCCTGGGACAGCTAGTGCCAAGGGAATGTGGTTCATAGTGCTGTACACCTGCTTTCTAACAGACTCTGGGTCTCATTTGTTACGGTCCTTCAGTCCGATGTGCGGGCTTGATTCTACTAAAAGGTGCCATATGCACACCTGAGCTTCCATCACAATGATTTCCTCTGAGCTCAGAATCAGAATCACTGTGGTCAATAAATGAGAGAATAAATACATTTTTTAAAACACCAAATCAGTATCCCAATTCTTGAATCTGCTGATGTCGTTTGCTCTCCAAGTTAATTTTTAAAATAATAATACAGGCCAGCAGGCATGACTCAGTGGTTGAATGTCGACCTATGAACCAAGAGGTCACAGTTCAATTCCTGATCAGGGCACATTTGGGTTACGGGTTTGATCCACAGTGTGGGATGTGCAAAAGGCAGTCAGTGAATGGTTTTCTCTCAACATTGCTGTTTTTATTTCTCTCTTCCTCTCTCTTCCTCTCTGGAATCAATAAAAAAATATATATTTTTAAAAATATATTTTATTGATTTTTTACAGAGAAAAAGGGAGAGGGACAGAGAGCCAGAAACATCGATGAGAGGGAGACATTGACCAACCGCCTCCTGCACACCCCCACTGGGGATGTGCCCGCAACCAGGATACATCCCCTTGACCGGAATCGAACCCAGGACCCTTCATTCCCCAGGCCGACGCTCTATCCACTGAGCCAAATCGGTCTCAGCAAAAAATATTTTTAAAGGTAATCATAATACAGACTAAAATAATGTGGCTGATTTTTTTTGAAGTCACCCAGAACTGTCATTTGTGTACCAGCCTAGCCAGGCCAGGCAGCCAAGAAACCCACCATCTGGTCTGTCCCTCACCAGAAACATCTCTGAAATGCTTCTTTTGGGAGTGACTTCAGAACTTGAAACACATTCTTTGAAAATTCTCAATGGACATAAAGTTTGACCCTTAAAGTACCAAATTTGGCTAAGTAAAAAAAAAATAAAAAATCATTTGGAGCCAGTAGTAAGAAGGGTGGATGCAGAGGCTGAGCAGGAAGTGCTCTGTGGGCTTATGACAGACTTACCCCCTTTTGACTGTGCCTCTGATGGACCCTGTGAGACATCAAGGCCTAAAATAAGACCCAGCTGTGCCCTGATAGCACCTAGCCTAGTCTAGATAGTCATAACTGGAAGTAATACAGCTCAATTGTCTACAGCACAGTCATCAGGAAACTAAGTGATCAGCCCAATGGATTTTCAAAAAATGGGTCAGAACATGTTTCCCTGTACTGGAGTCCCTCAGCCAGATCAGAATGAAAAAAGGGTCCAGCCTGTGTGGTTTTGTGGTTGAGCATTGACCTATGAGTGAGGTCATAGTTCAGTTCCCCATCAGGGTGCATGCCCAGATTGTGGGCTGGATCCCCAGGGAGGGGGAGGATGTAGGAGGCAGCCAATCAATGATACTCATTATTGATGTTTTTATCTCACTTCCTTGCTCTCTGAAATTAATAAAAATAAAATTTTTAAAAATGGATAAAAAGGGGGTGGGAGCGGCTCAGAAGAGGTCAATGGAGGAAAAAGGAGACATAATACTTTTTAAAAATTTAATAAATCTTTATTGTTTAGATTATTACAAATTGTTCCTCTTTTCTCCCCCCATACCTCCTCTCCACCTGGTTCCCACCCCACCCTCTGCCCTTACCTCCCCGCATTGTCCTCATCCATAGGTGTATGATTTTGGTCCAGTCTCTTCCCGCACCTCCCTCACCCTTTTCAGTCCACTCCCTTTCCATGCCCTGATTCTATTCTATTCACCAGTTTATTCTGTTCAATAGATTTTTAATTCACTTGATTTTTAGATTCACTTGTTGGTAGATATGTATTTATTGTTCATAATTTTTTTGTTCATAATTTTTATCTTTACCTTTTCCTCTTTTTAAAAAATATATTTTGATTTTTAACAGAGAGGAAGTGAGAGGGATAGAGAATTAGAAACATTGATGAGAAACATCGATCAGCTGCCTCCTGCACATCTCCTACTGAAGATGTACCTGCAACCCAGGTATGTGCCCTTGACCGGGATCAAACCTGGGACCCTTTAGTCTTCAGGCTGATGCTCTATCCACTGAGCCAAACCAATTAGGGCCTTCTTCCTCTTCTTAAAGAGTACCTTTCAACATTTCATATAATACTGGTTTTGGTGTTGATGAACTCCTTTAGCTTTTTCTTATCTGTGAAGCTCTTTATCTGACCTTCAATTCTGAATGATAGCTTTGCTAGCTAGAGTGTTCTTGGTTGTAGGTTCTTGCTATTCATCACTTTGAATATTTCTTGCCACTTCCTTCTGGCCTGCATAGTTTCTGTTGAAAAATCAGCTGACAGTCGTATGGGTGCTCCCTTGTAGGTAATTAACTTTTCTCTAGCTGCTTTTAATATTCTCTCTTTGTCTTTTGCTTTTAGCATTTTAATTATGTGTCTTAGTGTAGTCCTCTTTGGATTCCTTTTGTTTGGGGTTCTGTGTGCTTCCTGGACTTGTAAATTTACTTCTTTTCACCAGGTGGGGGAAGTTTTCAGTCATTATTTCTTCAAATAGGTTTTCAGTATCTTGCTCTCTCTCTTCTTCTGGCACCCCCATAATTCGGATGTTGATACACTTGAAGTTGTCCCAGAGGCTCCTTACACTATCTTCACATTTTTGGATTCTTTTTGCTTTTCCAGTGGAGTGTTTTCTGCTTCTTTGTATTTCTTTCTCTTTTTAAAAAAATATATTTTATTGATTTTTTCAGAGAGGAAGGGAGAAGGGTAGAGAGCTAGAAACATTGATGAGAGAGACATCAGCTGCCTCCTGCACGCCCCCAATTGGGGATGTGCCCACAACCAAGGTACATGCCCTTGACCAGAATTGAACCTGTGACTTTTCAGTCCACAGGCTGACGCTCTATTCACTGAGCCAAACCGGTCTTGGCTGCTTCTGTATTTCACATCTTTGACTTGATTCTTGCATTCCTCTAGTCTGCTGTTAGGTCTCTGTATAATATTTTTTATTTCAGTCAATGTATGTTTAATTTCTAGTTGGTCCTTTTTCATAGCCTCGAGAGTCTCATTAAACTTATCTCCTTTTCTAGGAAATTCTTGAAAAATAACCGTGATTTTGAACTCTATATCCAGTCGTTTGATTTCCTCCATTTCTTTTGTTTGTGATCTGTTCCTTTGTTTCCGCATTTCCACTACTTTCCTGAGTTGGTAGAGTAGCTTTGTGTGCTAGTTGTCCTATATGGCCCAGTAGCTCCACCTACCCAGTTACCTGAGGTGGACACTCTTGGTGCACCCCTTTGTGGACTGTGTGTACAGCCTTATTGTAGTTAAGTCTTTGTTTTTTTAAATTTAATCTTTATTGTTCAGATTATTACATTTGTTTCTCTTTTTCCCCCCCATAGCTCCCCTCCACCCACTCCCACCCCTCCCTCTACCTTACCTCCCCACACATTGTCCTCATCCATAGGTGTATGATTATTGTCCAGTCTCTCCCTGTACCCCCTCATCCCTTTCCCGATTCTATTATATTCACCAGTTTATTCTGTTCATCCGATTTTTAATTCATTTTTTAGATTCACTTGTTGATATGTATTTGTTGTTCATAATTTTTATCTTTTCTTTCTTCCTCTTCTTAAAAAGTACCTTTCAGCATTTCATATAATACTGGTGTTGATGAACTCCTTTAGTTTTTCTTATCTATGAAGTTCTTTATCTGACCTTCAATTCTGAATGATAGCTTTGCTGGCTAGAGTATCCTTGGTTGTAGATTCTTGCTATTCATCACTTGGAATATTTCTTGCCACTCCTGTCTGGCCTGCATAGTTTCTGTTGAGAAATCAGCTGACAATTGTATAGGTGCTCCCTTGTTAGGTAATTACCTGTTTTTCTCTTGCTACTTTTAATATTCTCTCTTTGTCTTTTGCTCTTGGCATATTAATTATGATGTGTCTTGGTGTGGTCCTCTTTGGATTCCTTTTATTTGGGGTTCTGTATGCTTCTTGGACTTGTAAGTCTATTTCTTTCACCAGATGTGGGAAGTTTTCAGTCATCATTTCTTCAAATAGGTTTTCAGTATCTTGCTCTCGCTCTTCTTCTGGCACCCCCACAATTCTGATGTTGGTAGCTTGAAGTTGTCCCAGAGGCTCCTTACACTATCTTCACATTTTTGGATTCTTTTTCCTTTTTGCTTTTCCAGTAGAGTGTTTTCTACTTCTTTGTATTTCACATTTTTGACTTGATTCTTGTGTTCCTCTAGTCTGCTGTTAGGTCTCTGTATAATATTTTTTATTTCAGTCAGTGTATGTTTAATTTCTAGTAGGTCTTTTTTCATCTCTAGTTGGTCCTTTTTCATCTCCTCTTGGATCTTGCTAAATTTATCCATCTTTTCTAGGAAATTCTTGAAAAACCTTATAAGCCTGGTTTTGAACTCTATATCCAGTCGTTTGTTTTCCTCCATTTCTTTCGTTTGTGGTCTGTTCCTTTGTTTCTGTATTTTCACTATGCCAGGAGAACTTCTGTGCTGGAATAAGCCTTATGATGCAAGACTTGCAAAGCTGCAAAAGTCTCTCTGTTCAGATTGGGTGGGGCGGAGTCTCAGGGCTGAGCAAAGGACAGCCCTGTGTCTCAAGTGTCTCTTGGTAATCGGTAATTGCTGCAGCCCTTTCTGTGTGCACACACAGGTGCCTCCAGACCTCTATCTTTCTGGTTCCCTTGCACTCCAGGACCTGTATGAGTCTGGGTCCCCAGGGTTTTGCCCAAAACTGGAGTTCAATGCAGTTAGAAGTGGCACAATTGAGAGGCTCTGTCTCCCGCCCAGCAGAGAGAGCCAGTGGCACAATCAGTAGTCCGTCCTCTCTGCGTGCATTGGTTTGCGTGCCCCAGACTTCTGCCCTTTCATGGCTTCCCTAAATTTCCGTGCACTCTTCTCTTTTCACAGTCCAGACTTCCCCCCCGCCCCCCGTATGAGTCTTCCCCAGAGCTGGCATTCAATGCCGTAGGATAAGGGGTTCCGTGCAGTTGGAAGTTTCCATCTCCCTCCTGCCAGAGGAAGCCAGCCAGGTACTCCGGCACCTGCTCTCTCCACATGCGTGTCTCTGTACCTCAGCTTTTGGCAACTTCTCTTGAGTCTCTGTGAGTCCCTCTCTTTCTTTCTAGTTGTAGAATTTTCACTCAGCCAACTTTCCTGTGGTTCTGGATGATGTCTATTCTGTCTTTTAGTTGTAGTTTTGAAATTGTGTGAGGCAGCAGTTTAAGTGATTACCTATGCCGCCATGTTGGTTTTTCCTCCTGTAGTTAAGTCTTGATTGTTGTTGGTATCACTGGGAAGAATTGACCTCCAGGCCAATTGGCTGTGAAGATCAGCTGTGTCTTCACCGGGAGAACTTCTATGCTGGAGTCAGCCTTATGAGACAAGACTTGCAAAATTGCAAAAGCCTCTGTGCTTGGCTTCAATGGGGCATAGTCTCTGGGCTGAGCAGACAGCCTTGGCTTCCTGTCAGCCCTACCCTATGAGGGACACTGGGTCTCAGTGTCCCTCAGTAATTGCTGCAGTCCTCTCTGCGTGCACTCGCTCATGCACCTCCAGACCTTTGCCTTTCGTGGCTTCCCTAAGTTTCCATGCACTCCTCCCTTTTCACGACAGTCCAGACTCCCCCGTATGAACTAGAGTTCAATGAAGTTGGAATTGGGGTTCAATGCAGTAGGGAGTTGCTGTCTCCCTCCTGCAAGAGGAAGCCAGCCAGGCACTCAGCCACCCGTCCTCTCCATGCTCGTGTCTCTGTACCTCAGCTTTTTGCAGCTCCTCTGAGTCTTCGTGAGCCCCTCTCTTTCCTTCTAGTTGTAGAATTTCCATTTAGCCAGCTTTCCTATGGTTCTGGATAATGTCCATTCTGTCTTTTAGCTGTAGTTTGGAAAATGTTGTGCGAGGCAGCAGTTTAGGTGTTCATCTATGCCACCATCTTGGTTTCTTCTCTATATGTAATACTTTAAACAATAAAGAATTTAAATTTTAAAAAGAATGAGCTAGTAAAAAAAAAAAAAGGTCCAGCCCTGACTGGTTTGGCTCAGTGGATAGAGGATTGGCTTGCAGACTGAAAGGCCCCAGATTTGATTCCGGTCAAGGGCATGTACCTTGGTTGCAGGCACATACCCAGTAGGGAGTGTGCAGGAAGCAGCTGAATCGATGTTTCTCTCTCATCGATGTTTCTAACTCTCTATCCCTCTCCCTTCCTCTCTGTAAAAAAACCAATAAAATATATATATTTTTAAAAAGTCCAGTGGCTAGAATATGCTTTTAAATAATTGGAGTGGGCGGAGGGGGAAGTGTGTGCTCAAACTGCCATAACAAAGTACCTCAGATGGAGGGGGGAGGCTTCAACAACAAATGTATCAGCTCACATTCTGGAAGCCAGAAAGCCAAGATCAAGGAGTCAGCAGGGTTGGCTCCTGAGTCTGTGTTGAAGAATCTGTCCCATCTCTCTCCCCTGGCTTCTGGTGGTTTGCCGGCAATCCTTGGTGTTCCTTGGCTTGTAGACATATCACTCCAATTTCTGCCTTCATCTTCAAATGGCATCCCCGTGTGCATGCGTGTGTGGGCATGCGTGTGTGTGTGCATGTATGTGTCTGTGTCCAAATTTATCCTTTTTATAGGGACACTAGGCATGTTGGGTTAGGGTCCACCCTAAGACCACTTCTCGACTTCATCATCCTCAAAAACCGTATCTCCAAATAAAGTCATATTCATTGGTACTGGAAATAAGAGGAGTTTTTTTTCTTTTTAATTTACTATTATTGTTGTTATTACTTTGTAGGGAGGAGAAACAGTTGAGTTTATGACAGTATGTAAGGGGAGAGATGGAGTAAGAAGATGGGCTGTGGAAGTTGGCACATGTGGCTTCATCATATGTCCTTTCTGCTGTTGCCCATGTTTGGAAATCTCTATAATAAAAGCCTTTATTTATTATTATTATTATTATTATTATTATTATTTAAAAATACATTTTATTGATTTTTTACAGAGAGGAAGGGAGAGGGATAGAGAGTTAGAAACTTCGATGACAGAGAAACATTGATGAGCTGCCTCCTGCATAGCCCCCACTGGGGATGTGCCCACAACCAAGGTATGTGCCCCTGACCGGAACCAAACCCAGGACTTTTCAGTCCGCAGGCCGATGCTCTATCCACTGAGCCAAACCGGTTTTAGCAATATAATAAAAGCCTTTAAATTAGAGAGAGAAAGGGAGATGGATGGAGACATTTCTTTAAATTAGAGAGAGAAAGGGAGATGGATGGAGGGGAGCGAGGGGCTCTTGCTACCTGCACATCCTCATCCCACCCTCTTGGGACAGGGGCTAACCCAGAGTCCAGAGAGGGAGAAGACTTTACAGCTTTTGAAAAGTGTCCTTTGTAAAGGCTGCCCAGGACGTAGGCTGACTCAGGCGAGGAGAGCTGGGACCTGGCTCCTGGGAAACTTGGAAGGCAAGAGGCAGCTCTGATGGTAGAGCCAGAGGGTCTGCTATTGGTGCTCGTTGACCTGGAAGCCCCCTAGGAGGGACGAGACAGCAGGATCAGATTCTCCAACCCAGCGCAGGGGTCCCCAGGAAAGAGAAAGCCTCAAATCACATATCCACCAAATCCACCAGGGGGTGCCACCTGAACACTGCTGGGTCATCCAAACGGCGAAGCCATTAGGGAGGAACTGCCCTGCCCCCTCCTCTCTGTGTCTAGGCAGAAGGGACCCAAAGGTTGGGGGGGGAGGTGCAGAGGGGGAGGGGATAGGGAAGGTGGACAGAAAGAAAGTCAGTGGCAAAGGGACCAAGCCCTTCTTCCCTATTGAGGCCTCCATCCTGAAGAGGCCTGATCCTGGGCTCCCATCAGACACCAAGTCAAGTTTAGAGACTTGAATGTAATGCTGATCTGGGCCTGCGTCCCAGCGGGAATTCTCAGCCAGGGTAGAGCAAGATTCCACTACAGAATAAAGCATGGAGGGAAAAGCAACATTGTTTGATGACATCCAACTGCATGAATTTTCGCTCTACACCCTAGGACCACTAGGGGAGCTGTAAGGCAATATGAACAAGATCTGTGGGAACCCAGAGGAGAAAGCATGCATTTCTGCCTGGGCCCTAGGGAGTGTGAGATGGATTCTCAGAGCGAGTCCTACAGAAACAGACAAGCGGTAAGTACTACTCTCTGCTCTCACATCCCCCCTTTGAGATATAAGTTCTACAGCTGAAGCCATTAAGGTGCAACCAGGGGAAGTGGCTTGCTAACGGTCACAGCCTGTGACCGGGACTCTCAGCATTGTGAACAACCACATCCCCTTGGCACCAGCTGTCCCAGGCACACTCCCAGCTTCCTATGCTGGCTGGTACACCGGAAAGTCAGAAAGACTGGGGAACCACAACGAGATACTGCTTCCCACCTGTTAGGATGGCAATATTAATAATAATAATAAACAAGTGTTGACAAGGATGTGGGGAAATGGGAAACCCCTGAACCATTGTCCATTGCTGGTGGGAATGTAAAATGATGCAGCCACTGTGGCAGTCTTCAGTCCCTCAAAAAGTTAAACATGGGATTACCATATGACCCCAAATTCCACTTCCAGATATATACCCAAAAGAACCTACAACATGTTCATACAAAGATTTATACATTAATACTCAGAGCAGTATGATCTACAATGGCCCCAAAGATGGAAACAACCCAAATTAAAAACAGATTTTAAAGATGTGGTTCATGCCTGGCTGGCATGGTTCAGTGGTTGAGCATTGACCTATGAACCAGGAGGTCATGGTTCAAGTCCCAGTTGGGGCACAGTGCGGGTGGTGTGCAGGAGGAAGCAGATCAGTAATTGTCCCTCATCATTAATCTTGATACCTCTCCCTCTCCCTTCCTCTCTGAAATAAATAAAAATATATTTTTTAAAATAAAGACGTGGTTCGTATATACACAATGGAATGTTATTCAGCCATGAAAAGAGAACTCTTGCTATTTATGGCAACAAGTATGGGCCTTGGCATTACGTCAAGTGAAATAAGTCAGACAAAAGACAATACTGTACAATTTCACTTGTATGTGGACTCCTAAAAAAAACAACTTACAGAGATGGAGCACAAATTGGTGGTTGTCTGAGGTGGAGGTGAGGAGGTAGGGATAATGGGGTAGAGAAATGAATGAAGGGGTGAAAAGGTGTAAGCTTCCAGTTACAGGATAAATAAATCCTAGCCCTGGCCAGGTCCTTCAGTTGGTTAGAGTGCTGTCCTCGTACACCAAGGTTGTGAGTTTTATCTCCAGTAAGGGCTCATACAAGAATCAACTAATGAATGCATAAATAAGTGGAACAACAAATTGATGTTTCTGTCTCTCTCAGATAAATTTTTAAATTTTTAAATATATTTTTATTGATTTCAGAGATGAAAGGAGAGGGAGAGAAATATAGAAACATCAATGATGAGTGATAATAATTGATCGACTGCCTCCTGAACACCCCACACTGGAGATCGAGCCCACAATCTGGGCACATGCCCTGACCAGGGATTGAACCATGATTTCCTGGTTCATAAGTTAACACTCAAACACTGAGCCATGCCAATCAGGACAAATTTTTTTTTAAAGCTAAGTCCCGGAGCTATAATATACAGTATAGTGATGGTCAGGTTTGATCAAATAATTATACAGATACCTGCTCCCCTGGAAACTGACCTTTAGGCCACTTCAAAATGGACATTCTACTTGCTTAGACCCCATTCCACTTGCTAAGACCATTATCTCTTCCCATCTGGAGTTTCCCAGAATGCCCACCTGCACAGAATTCTCTGCCCAGAAAAAGCCTGCCTAGAGTCCTTTAAAAACCTCTAACTCTCCCCCCCAGGATTCCCCCTCTGTCTTTGGGGGCTGGCACCATTTGGGGGCTCAGCCCATCTGGTCTCCAGATGACCTTATAAGCCTCATGTGTTCCTCCTTTGGTGACCCTAACAATGACTTCAATATAAAGTATTGGGGAGTTGGAGAATCCAAGATGGCGGCATAGGTAAACACCTAAACTGCTGCCTCGCACAACAATTTCAAAACTACAACTAAAAGACAGAACATCATCCAGAACCACAGGAAAGCTGGCTGAATAGAAATTCTACAACTAGAAGGAAAGAGAGGGGCTCACAGAAACCCAGAGGAGCTGCAAAAAAGCTGAGGTACGGAGATGCGCGCTGAGAGAGCAGGCGCCAGAGGACCTGGCTGGCTTTCTCTGGCGGGAGGGAAACGGAGACTCTCAACGGCATTGAACCCCTTATCTTACGACACTAAACCCCAGATCCAGCCGAAACTCATACGGGGGAGTTTGGACTGTGAAAAGGGAGAGGTGCACGGAAATTTAGGGGAGTCGCAAAAGATCGGGTCCGGTCTCGCACGCGCACGGTGCTGCACGGAGGACAGATTGCTGATTGTGCCGCTGGCTTTCGCGAGTGGGCGGGAGACAGACCCTCCCAACTGTGCCACTTCTGAGTCCACTGAGCCCCTGTTTCGGGCGAAACCCTGGGGACCTAGACTCGTGTGGTCCGCAGGGGAGATGGAAAGGCAGCGGTTAGAGGCACTGCGGGCGCGCGCGCGCGCGCGCACAGGGACCGCTCCAGCCATTACCCAGTCACGTGAGACTCAGGGGCCGTGGAGGGCGGGGCCAACTGGAAGGCAAGGCGGTCCCTTAAGCCCTGAGACTCCACCCTCCCAAGCTCAACAGAGGCTTCTTCGGTTTTGCGTCTAGTATCATAAGGCTGAATCCAACACAGAAGTTTCCCCGGCATAGTGAAAATGCCAAAACAAGGGAAGGGATCACAAACAAAAGAAATGGAGAAAAAAAATGACTGGATATAGAGTTCAAAACCACGCTTATGGGGTTTTTCAAGAATATGCTAGAAAAGATGGATAAATTTAGCAAGATCCAAGAGGAGATGAAAAAGGACATACTAGAGATGCAGGGGAGCCAACTAGGGATGGAAAAGGTTCAACTGGAGATGATAGAGGACCAAATAGAAATTAGACATACACTGACTGAAATAAGGAATATTGTACAGAGTCCTGGCAGCGGACTGGAGAAAGGCAAGAATCAAGTAAAAAATTTGAAATATAAAGAGGCAGACAACATTCGACTGGAAAGGCAAGAAGAGAGGAGAATCCAAAGGTGTGAACATAATGTGGGGAGCCTCTGGGACAGTTTCGAGCGTGCCAACATCAGAATTGTGGGGGTGCCAGAAGAAGAGAGAGAGCAAGATACTGAAAACCTATTTAAAGAAATAATGACTGAGGGGGACCGGGATCCGGGGAAGGAGCCGCCCGCGTTCCTGGCCCGGAGGCGGGCTCGCCGGCGAGGTCGAGGCCCCGGGGCTTGGGGGGACATGCCCCGCAGCACAGGGCGCTGGGCTGGGCCCCGCAATGGGGAAACGCAGGCATGGAACGCGGACTATCGGAGCTCCGCTCGGCACCCCGCCGTCCTCCTCCCAGTGCTGGACTGAGTCCCCGCTGCTGGCGACGCCCGCGGGGGAGAGGGATGGGGCCGGGGGGCTGGGGCGCTGGGGCCAGGCTGCAGACGCTGAGACCCTCGCACTGAGGCTGAGGCTGGGACCCTTGCGCTGGGGCTGGGGCTCGGACCCTCGTGCTGAGGCTGAGGCTGAGGCTGAGACCCTCGTGCTGAGGCTGAGGCTGAGGCTGAGACCCTCGTGCTGAGGCTGAGGCTGAGGCTGAGACCCTCGTGCTGAGGCTGAGGCTGAGGCTGAGACCCTTGTGCTGAGGCTGAGGCTGAGGCTGAGACCCTCATGTTGAGGCTGGGGCTGAGGCTGGGACCCTCGTGCTGAGGCTGAGGCGCTGAGACCCTTGTGCTGAGGCTGAGGCTGAGGCTGGGACCCTCGTGCTGAGGCTGAGGCTGAGACCCTCGTGCTGAGGCTGAGGCTGAGACCCTCGTGCTGAGGCTGAGGCTGAGGCGG